>OOFE01014708.1:28986-45486 GCA_900323365.1 Monocentris japonica | reverse complement strand
CCTACCTACCTACTTACCTACCTACCTACCTATCTACTTACCTACCTACCTACCTACTTACCTACCTACCTACCTATCTACTTACCTACCTACCCACCCACCTACCTACCTACCTATCTACTTACCTACCTACCTACCTACCTACCTACCTACTTACCTACTTACCTACTTACCTACCTACCCTCCCACCTACCTACCTACCTGTCTACCTATCTACTTACCTACCTATCTACTTACCTACCTACCTACCCACCCACCTACCTACCTACCTACCTACCTATCTACCTACCTACCTACCTACCTACCTACCTACCCACCCACCTACCTACCTACCTACCCACCCACCTACCTACCTACCTACCTACCTACCCACCTACCTACCTACCTACCTACCTACCTACCTACCTTATGGATTGCCATAGAAAAGCATAGTCAAATGCCATAGGCGCCATCACTCTATGAAAAACCATCCACACTCCCATGAAATGATGCATCCTCATCCTGAAGCTTTTATAAGTGAATTGAAAAAGGTTATTGCTAAGATACAATTAGATTTATGAAGCTGCATACCAGGTTTATGCAGTCACCGAGTCCCTGAAGACTCCCTGCCTCAGAGCTCTGAACGCTGCCAAGACACTAATACTCCATCACTCGTCCACCCAGTAATAATTCTGTCCAACAATTTGCACAGTGACCTTATGTGTTGATGAACTGGTATACAGTGGAGGTCCTGCCTGGATGAAATTCAAGACGTGAATGTCTTGGCTTCCGGTGGTTGTGACGTTATCACTCTGTCCACCCAGAGAATGACCCAGGAGGATAAATGTGCTTCCATTCACTACACTTTATTTCTTTGGACACAATACAGTGTACATGATATTAACCAGCCAAAATATAGCTGACGTGAAATATCTTCTGATAGTGTTGTCTGGGTGATTAGTGATCACCCTGACAACACTACACTCGTTTTAGCTGCGTATAAAATGTTGAACATTCGGTGCCGACTTTCAAGATGTGCATTTACAGTACAAATAAATTCAGCACTGGAGAAATCCTATTGTTGCTTTTCCTCACAGCTAACTGTGTGTGGGTGCATTCAGCTTTACTTGTGATTGGCATCAACATTACATTACATTCTTTACATTAACCTGCATGGCTACACACCAGACCACTCCATCCAACTCATAACAACAAACTGCTTCAGTGCATTTTTCAACTCTCACTGACTCCACGGCTGAAGATGAGGATTTATCATTTATAGCAAAAGACTCAAAGCAAAGTGAGATGGAAATAATGCAATATCGAGTCCAACTCAGACACCCGTTCAACCATGGCCACGATATGTCATTACTACGAGCTGCTTCAGACAGTAATAATATCAGTCAGACTTCACATTACCAGAGACTTCTCCACGTTTTGTTTCTCTTCATTCCTGTTATTTCAGGAAGAGTTAACCAAAGGAACGTGATTGTTAGATTTCAAACTAAAAGCAGAGAAATTAAATATGCTCTAATTTAATTTGGCACAAAGCATTGAATGTGAAAGTGTTTGTTCTTGGTATTGAATTCAGTATCGGTATCAGAGGTTTAAGAAAATGACTAAGATACCCAGTCCAAGCCAAAGTCAGCACGCTATGTTCCCTCTGGCACGAAGGCAGTTTGTACTCATCACCTATACTGTGTGTGTCTCCAGATCAGTGTTTAATGTTGACCACTCCTACAAGGCATTGACCCCCTAGAAAATCAGTGGGGGTCCATTTCGCCCTCTAACTGGGCTTCAAATGAACTCTGAGAAACATTTCACTTCTCAGTGAGGATGTTCACAGGTGATCTAAACAGATTGCCCAATCAGTGGTTGGCAGCTTCTGTGCAGTGTTGACGGAGTCCTGGTCCATGTGTGTGTTTAGTTTGTCTGAGTGGGCAGGGTTTGTTAGCTCTGGGTGGAGTCCCATCCTCATGCCTGCTTTGTGGAAGTGACTTCACTGAGCATACAAAAGGCATTTTCTCTCTGTGTGGTCCATAAATTCAGTTGTAAATAATAAATTCAATTGAATTGTTGACCTGCTGCCATAAATTTCATTCCTTAGGAATTTCACCCCAGTGCATACCCCAGTTAGTTTCTTGGTGATGCATTAACTTATCTTTCTTAACTTGGACACAGATCTGTTTCTATATCTAATGGCTCCATACTGTGTTTTCCCTGGCAGATTCCTTGGTTCTACCAAAATCTCTTTGAGAGACCTTGCAACGGGTCAGATGAAATCACTGCCATCCAAAAATGTGCCTTTGGTCAATGAAAGCGGTCAGAATATTGGAGTAAGTTTTTTACCTCTTCTGCCAATATGAATTTCCCGATATAGCAAAATTCAATGCTGTCTTTCTTCTGCTGAGGCATAGTGTGGATAAATAGAGTCATGAGTATAATACCATGAAATGATAGACCAGTCAATCGTTTTCCTTCCAGGCTACAATCAACCTTGTGATTGGCTATGATGCTCCAGCCAATGCCACTCTGAACCCAAATGACCCCCAGGGAGGAGATGCCACAGGGGATGCTGGTATGTTCATGATCTTCAATGATCCAGTATCATGCAGTGACGTTTCAATGGTAGAGGCAAATTAGATTAGTTCATGCCATCATGTTATGCTCTCAAAATCCCATGTACAGTATCTTACCAGCCAAACTAAACATGTCCCACAATGAGCAGGATATGGTTCAACTCTCTGGAATGAGGTAAACTCCTAGTAATGTTTTGCTGTTATCAGTTATCAGTATTTAGTCTCTGAGAATCAGGTCTTCCTGTTCACTAGCCGGTGGTGGTGAGGAGGGTGATGAGAGCATGATGGATGGGGGCCAGAGTGGCTCTACAGGGGGCTCCTCCCCTGGTCAACCTGTCAACCTCAACCAGCGGCTGGCCAGGAGGGCACGAAGTCGCCACCCACTAGCCAACAAACCTCAGGACTTCCAAGTGAGTGTGTTGGGTTTAGCGAAATGTAGTATCTCTAAGGCTACTGTGTAAAAAACGTGGGTGCTCTTGGTCCAAATCAGGTTCTCTCGTACAGATTTACACTCTCTTATGAATCATATACATCCATACCTACAGACCGACACTCTGTCTTTCAGATCCGTGTCCGGATCATTGAGGCTCGTCAGTTGGCTGGCAACAACATCAGACCAGTGGTGAAGGTGAACGTGTGCGGGCAGACCCACAGGACGAGGATCAAGAGGGGCAACAACCCCTTCTTTGACGAGGTACTCTCACTTTCACTCAGGCACAGACGTCGGTGTTCATGCTTCGAATGCACACTACACAGGCATGGTACCAGATGAACATGGAACCAGGTTTAGGGTTAAGCTGTCCAATACAGAAGTACGTCAGTTTGTGTTGAGTTGTGTTGTGCTGTTCTCTCTTCTCATGCAAACTTGGAATAATATTCATCTATTTTTGCAGATGTTCTTTTACAATGTACACATGCTTCCATCGGACCTGTTTGATCAATACATCAGCATTCGAGTAAGTAGATCTGGCTTTTGTGGTCCTATCCGTTCTGTAATTCTGTCCTCTGTCCCGGTGTAACTTCTTGCGCTCTTCTCTGCAGGTGTATAATTCCTTTTCTCTGAGGGCAGACAGTCTTATGGGGGAGTTCAAGGTACTTTCTCTCTCATCCATTCCACATCGGTGGCGTATAATGTGTTGAATGTGTTCATATCAATGTGGATGATCTCTTCCTGTTCTCTCTCACAGCTGGACGTTGGCTATGTCTACGATGAACCTGGTAGGCTTGTCGCAAAACCACAGACTAGATTTGCATGGGCTGTGTGTCATTTTCACTTGTTGAGAGGAGGTTATTGTTTTGCTTCTGTGGAGGGGATAGTCAACTTTGTGTGTGAGATATGTGCTTGCAGGAGTTGTGTGCACACATTCATGCAGATGGATATGAAGGTTCAAGTGCCTATGTGGTCCATTTTTGTGAAAGCCTTTTGCTGTTGTAACGTGAAAACCTCGAAAGCTCCCGAAAATCTTGCTGCTTTTAACTTCAGTTTGAAGGATTCAGTCAACCAGAAAATTTTACCAACGTTGGTCTTATGAAACCCTTTCAAAACTGCATGGTGGTCAAGTTGAAAACAAGGTTTTCACTGGGCAGCTTTGTTTACCTATATGTACTACCTGATTGTGTTGTCTGTGTTTGTACGGACTCTTTGTGTATATGTTTGTGTGTCTTATTGCAGCCCACTGCATCATGAGGAAGTGGCTCCTGCTGAATGAGCACGATGATGCCAGCAGCGGGGCCAAGGGTTACCTCAAAGTCAGCCTCTTCATAGTGGGGACCGGAGACGAGCCACCGGTAAGACCCACCGAACTCTCAGATGACTTTTACTGGTCTAGCTGCTTCCTCTTTTCCCATGTAAATATGTGGACTATGTGTGTGTCTCTCTCTCTCCCCCGTTTGCCTCCCTCCTTCCATCAGGTGGAGAAGAGGGAGCCTAATGATGACCAGGATGACATAGAGAGTAACCTGCTTTTGCCAGCCGGTGTGACTCTGCGATGGGCTACCCTGTCACTCAAGGTGTTCAGGGCAGAGGACATTCCCCAGAGTAAGACAAGTAGTAGATCAATGATTGATTGGTATCGGTAACAAAGGAAATGGTCATTTTGCTGAGAGTTCACACTAAATCGTAGATAGACACACTCAAAAACAGTAACTGGAAGGTTTGGACCAATATCGTATTAGCAGTTCAGTGTTTGGCTTGTTTAACTTCATGAAGCATATACCCATGCTGTGCTTCAGTATTCTCAAACTGTCTAGTGCTGTCTTAACTCTGTGGACTGCGTTCCTCCAATTGTTTCTCATTTTAGTGGACGATGCGTTTATCCAGTCGGTGAAAGAAATCTTTGGAAAAGACGAAAACAAGAAGAACCTGGTGGATCCCTTCTTAGAGGCTCGCTTCGCTGGCAAAAAGGTTCTTGCTGAACTCTCCTGCTCCAGGAACGGTGTTGATTCATAGGCAAGATGAACGTTTTATTGTTATCCAACATTCATGCAGTGAAGCTGATTGTGTGGTTTTGCTGTGTCTGCAGCTGTGTACTCAGGTCATTGAGAGGAATGCCAACCCTGAATGGAACCAAGTGCTGAACCTTCAAGTCAAGGTAACAGATCCTGAGGACACATAGCTGCATTTTGAATCTGCACTAAAATATCATAGGAAACAAAAAGCAACATTCCAGTCTCACTCTGAGAACCTGAAGGCCTGATTCTTTCATCTTCTGCTGTAGTTCCCTTCCATGTGTGAGCGCATCAAACTGACGGTCTTTGACTGGTAAGTCAAATGAGTTCAGATACAATTTTATTTGAGAGTCTAGTAGCATTAGTCTCACTGTGAGGAAGCAACGTTATTCAATTCTTTACTATAGCAGGGTTATTTGGGTTTGGGAAACAGTACCACAGTCTCTCTCTTTGGTCGTGTGTGTGTGCGTTCTCATGCCCCACTACCAACCACATGAGAATACTGTGGTAGCTATGACTCAGGGTGTACTAAGTCCACTCCCTTCCCCTCCATAGCACATTCTGGCACTGCCTTACCCTGATTTCAGTATTGTGTGTGTTTTATGAGTGAGCTAACAGTCAAATAACTCCAGGAAGGCCAAAGGGAAATACGTACAGGGGAAAGGTTAAAACTAGGTGACCCTCAGAAGGTGTTGAAAACCCGCTCACATCCTGGAGCCAATCGCTGCACTGTTGAAACCTGAAAACAGGGGAACAGTGTTTTGTTTACAGCAGCGGTTCTCAATCCTGGTCCAATCCTATCCTACCAGGTAGTTAACTGTATTCACCTGGTGTCCCAAGTCTTAACCAGTCCCTGATTATATGGCTAGAATAAAAACCTGCAGGGTGCTGGTAATCCAGAACCACTGGTCTAAAGAGCTGGTGAAAATGTGGAGAGTAACAGTGCACCCACATGTTATTTAACAGTTATGAGTAAGTGCGCAGTGTTATCTCAGTCTAATGTTGATGTTGCGTGTGTAACCGCAGGGACCGCCTGACCAGAAATGATGCAATTGGCACCATGTACCTGAACCTGGCCAAGATAGCCGCCTCCGGTGGAGAGGTAGAAGGTATGCTTCATTGGACAGGGATGAAATTCAAGGAAGTAAACTGTAAAAAAACAAAATTGCAAGTAGTAAAGTTGCTGCATTGTGTATTTCAAGTCAAAACCCGAGGAACTTTAAATGCCTAATAAAGTTGGACTACTTGGAAAAAAAAGATGTTTCCAGCATTCAGAGTTGATAGTGTTTGCATCTCACCTTGCTGTAACCTGAGATATTCATTGATGTATGACTTGATGTGTGAAAAACTACTACTTTACAATTGTTACTCTTTATTATGTTCCTATTTCTATTGACTTCTAAATGGTACTTGCCTTGTCCTTTTTCTCCTGGAATAGAGGAACATGCGGGAAATGGGGAAATGTCATCATATGAAGGTTCACCTGTGCTCTTTTTCGCTCTGTGTAGCATGTGCATGGGCTTTGATGCAATAAGCATGTTGTGTGTGTGTGTCTGCCAAACTAAGTCTAATACTGTATGTGTGCAAAGTTGTGCTCCGTTTCAACGTTAGTACTTAAAGCAGGTTTTAAATGTTTGTTAACTCCTGTGTTTAACTGTGTCGTCATCATAGTGTCCACCACTTGCTTAACCATCTTCTGTCCGGCATTCACCGTTTCTGCCTCAGTCAATATCTCACCTCCTCCTCAAACACAGCAGCATTAACCTACTAACATCAAAGCTTTGCTCAGCTTTGCTCACGAGTCTAATCAAAAAGAGGTTAAATCTGCTTCCGTGTCCTTCCAGCTACCACGGGGACATCCGAGGTGGGTTTCCTGCCTGCCTTTGGGCCCTGCTACGTCAACCTGTACGGCAGCCCCAGAGAGTTCACCGGCCTGCCAGACCCCTATGAGGATCTCAACTATGGCAAGGTATTGCTTTAGACTTTATGACTTTATGGCTTTTTTATTTATGATCTTGCTTGGTCAGCCTAACCAAAAACACTGTGGAGACACATCACTTTAGTGGTCGGTATCTTATCAGTCAGCCTCTTCCCTTCTAGCTGATTCCTCCCTTCTAGTTCACTTCTGCTTCTCTTTTAATGGCTTTTCAACATTTCACAGCAATGCTTAACCCACTGATGAATGTTGTCTTTGCACAGGGAGAGGGGGTGGCGTACAGGGGCAGGATCCTGGTTGAGCTGTCCACTAAGCTAGAGGGCAAAGCAGACAAGGCGGTAGACAGCATCTCCAGTGACGACATCTTGGTGGCCCAGGTACGGTGACTATGATTCACTGAGTCATACCTGATGAGTGTGGTTAAAGGACTCTGGATTACTAAAAGGTCTTCTTACGTTGGATAATGCCTGCAGGCACTTCACATACTGTATAGTAACGCATTAGTATGTGCACAAGACAGAGATGTTTACCAGAGACACGAGATGATTTGGTGGTTCTCCTGTCCTAACTCTATCCTAACTCTAGTTGCTAAAAGATTGACTTCCTCCATTTCTTTTTCTCTCTCCCTTGACCCCCCTTCTCTCTTTCCCTTCCCTCCCTCCTTCGCCTTCTCCTTCTCTACATCAGAAGTACCAGAGGAGGAGGAAGTACTGTCTGTGTGCGGTCTTCCACAGTGCCGGCATGATACAGGAACCTGGCGAACCAATCCAGTTCGAGGTCAGCATCGGTAACTATGGTAACAAACTGGACACCACCTGCAAGCCGTTGGCCTCCACCACCCAGTACAGCTGTGCTGTATTTGATGGTGAGTAAGAAAACTAAGGCTATTACAGCAATAGGAAAATAAGACAGGGCGTGTTGGAAAAGCCAAGAAACCTTGTCCAAAAACTTGTCTGAGGAAGTTCTAATAGAAATCAGTTACTTTCCATACAACCTATCACTGAAAACAAGATCAGTCATGTCATTTTTGTTCTCTTTTTCAAAAGAACTCTCACTAAAGCGACATTCATATTTACAAGTTGCCTCCTGGCCAAGATGGTTGGTTACATCTCATATTTTAGGTGTTTTCTGACACTTTAATCCAGAGCATTTTGCTGGCAGTGGAAAAAAGGAATTCGACAGGAAATTCCACCCCTCTTTTACTGTATCCCCCAAGTGTAGAGGTCAAATAACCCATCTGGCTTTTTAATTGGTAACAGGTAACCACTACTACTACTTGCCCTGGTCTGACACGAAGCCAGTGGTGGTGGTCACGTCATTCTGGGAGGACATCAGCCATCGTCTGGACTCTGTCAACATCATCCTCTACATCACTCATAACCTGGTGAGAGTTTTTTTCCTGTGAGTTGAGATGATTGATTGAATTTGAGTCAGCTAGCTCTGGAGTTATTTTAGCCATTTAGATCACATGGTACTGCTGTTTGATGCATGTGTGTATCTGTTCCAATGTGAGAACCAGACTCGGGGTTGTGATATGGGGACACCAGGACTGGTTGCATGTCTCCTGTATCTGTTTAAATCCCCACCCCTATTCTGCTCCTTGTTACAGCAATCTAACCTGGAAGCGCTTAAAACTGCTGTTTCGGGTAAAGCCACCGACAACCAACTAGCAGAGGTGTGGCTGAGGTTGCTCAATCAACTCATTGAAGACCTAGAAAGGTAAGAAGAGGAGATGGTGTTGGGGGGGAAATGATATGAGATGAACTTTATTGAGCCTAGTGGGGAAATTGATTAAAATGTTGATAGTTATAGGGCAGTATGGTACGGGCAATACAGAAAACACCTCAGCTTGATAATATGAAAACAATTTCTACGTTTTATTTTAGATTCCTATTTGCAACTAGCCTCCTTATTACGTTTGGGGTCACTTCACAAAGTAGATTTTCGTCAGAATCTAAACTGAAAATAAATGTATTTCCCTGCATTAAAACCAATGAACTAATATCCAGTTTATTCGTTGTTGTTAGGTGAGTGGTCAGGTTTAACTGTAGGTATATTATTTGCCAGAGTCATCAGCCAGCACCTACTGAAACAGACATAGGCAGGGGTGTTGGGTGCAAAACCCCCAATAACTTGAACACAACGCTTCATCCCGCTCCACCTTTCCACATAACAGAATTCCAGTTTGCATTTTGATTTGACTGAACTGATTGTAATTTGACCCCAACCTTCCTCCAGTTTCCCAACACCCGAGCTGCAGGGCCGTCCCAACCTGACGTCCTTGGACTTCCAGATCAAGAAGCTGCGAGACAGCGCCCTGGCCACCATCAAGGAGGGAGCCAGACGCATGAGAGAGGAGGCCACGGAGATCAGAGACACTCTGGCAGACATAGAGGCGTGGGTGGAGAAACTCAAGCAGCTGTCAGAGGAGGTACCAGCAAATCTTTCACTCATAGAGCTGATGTGGCTCTGGGTGTTCAGAAGTGTTAAATTAACTCTAATGGGTGTGGACTTAAATAAACACGGACATAATGTTGATTTTTACACTCTGAGTTTGCTGTGAAGTTGCCACATAATGATAGCATGATTTTATTTTGAAGGACACTGTAGATTCAGAGTTATAAGAGGATTTAGACAGTGAATGTTATTGCAATATGGATCAGGCATTGGGGTAGCATGGTATTGACACACTGGTTTGAAAGGTTGGAGAGTTAGCATTGAGCTGTAATACTGTATGCCACTGTGTTGCGTTCCACTTGTTTGGATTATATTCCAGTTTGTCTGCTGCTCTGAAGTCACATTGTATTTATTCTGTGTTAATATCTCTCCAGCCCCAGAACAGCATGCCAGACGTTGTCATCTGGATGCTGAGAGGTGAGAAGAGGGTGGCCTACAGCCGCATCCCAGCTCACCAGGTCCTCTACTCCACGTACAGTGAGCAGGCCTGTGGGCAACACTGTGGCAGGACGCAGACCATCTTCATGCAGGTATACAGTAGCAGTCAAGTCAGAAGAGTTGTTGGAGAAAACCCAAGAAGGTGGTGGGAAATGTTTACGATAGCTTTTTGCTTTTTGATAGCTTGGGTGTCAATTCAATAAATTGTTTTGCTGGGTGCTGGGTGCAAGGTGGTGCTGGCCTCCATTTCTGTGAAACCTTAATGTGTGTGTGATGTTTTGTTCCCTCTCAGTACCCCATGGATAAAAACAAGGGCTTGAAGGTGCCAGTGCAGATTAGAGTCAACATGTGGCTGGGTCTGTCTGCACATGAGAAGAAGTTCAACTCCTTCTCTGAAGGAACGTTCAGCGTCTTTGCTGAGCTGGTACGTTGCTCTTAAGAGAGTAGGAGTCTATTTTCTATGTCTTACTGATAAAATTAACCATTTTACTCCTATTTTCTCATACAATATTGTACAGCCCAAAGCAGGACGATGCAGGTTTTGTAAAGCTCACAAGTATGTTTTAAATCTTTGAAGTAGTTATTCCCTATCTGATAATTCCTGATTATTGTTTGTTTTTACGGATGGTCTGAGCTACATAATGTAACTTTTATTCAAAGCCAGCAATCAAGACAGCACCTAAAACCAAGCATACTGTATGTGTTGTTGATTTATAGTATGAGAACCAGGCCGAGGTATTTGGGAAGTGGGGAACCACAGGTCTGGTGGGGCGCCACAAGTACTCAGATGTGACGGGCAAGCTGAAGCTGAAACAAGAGTACTTCCTGCCCCCCAGAGGATGGGAGTGGGAAGGTGCCTGGTTCATCGACCCAGAGAAAGGGTGAGTAAAATTAGGCATGATTGAGGCATGATGAGTCTGCAACTATTATTTTCTAAAATATAAGAGAAATGACTAGTAGTTTTATGGTGACCTGTCAGGGTTGGGGCTGGTTCTTATACCCTTTATGAACCCTTTATTTTAAATGTAGATTGTGTTTCTGACCCAGGAAAATGCAAAGACTGGAAAGCTGAACTTTTAGAAACATAAACAGAACTCATTCAGATGTGATAGTGCAGTGTTGCTTGGCTTACTGGATGCTGTATTCTGTGTACAGGAGTCTGGCTTTTGATAAGGCTAATGGAAAATATTACATTGCAGTAGTGAAGACATTGTTTAAGTGTGTTTTTCCACACTGAACACATAATTCTGCCTGCGTCTACATGAGCAGAGGAAGTGGGATAAGTCCACTCTCCATTGTTTGCATTCCTCTCATGCTGTTAACCATGATTTAATAACAAAATACCAGCCCCTGCCAGCTAGCTGGAATCATTTATCCTTGGAGCAATACTTTTTTCTCTTGTGATGTGATGATTGCTGGAGCATTTAGTGTACAAGCACCAACTCAAATCTTGAGGACTGGCTACGTTTACCTGCATGTTCTTAGTAACCTGGTTTTGTCATAACCCTATAACTTACAGAATCTTTCTTTCATTATGAGAAACCTGGTCCAGAAGGCTTATTCCAATATTGAACAGGTTACTTTTGCATGTAAGTTGTACATCTTACTCCTTTCAGTTTTATTTATATAAATATTTTTTCCCATCTGTGCGAACTTGCACAGGGTTGTGAATTTGTTGCTGACAACACAAAAAGAAAAACCTCAGCTCACTAACTTATATAAGACAAATGCAACTCATTACAAATGATACAGTGGCTGCATACACAGTGGGGGGGCAAGGTGTCATCAGAGGCTCCATAATGCTGCACAACTTGACAAATACGGCCTGTGACATGTTTTCTTTCCATTCTACGTCTGTAAACTCCTGCATAACCACCCTCTCTCACAATTTTCAGCCATAACTGTCAGGTATTCCATGCTGGCATCATCAGTAAATTTCTGAGTGCATTTCCAGCTGCAGCTATAGCCTGGTGTTCTTGACCTCCGTGATTCATTATAGTGAAAGTAAGATGGCCTGTAACATCTTTGTCAGGAAGGGGATATCTGGGTATCTGGCAAGTGACAGGAATATTCTGTTAATTTGGTAATTCATGGTAACCGGGAGACTCAATCACAGACTATTAAGGTTATCAGCAGCTTAACATGAAAATGACCAATAGCTGAATTATTCCCTGCATGTAAACATAGTCACTGTCAAAAGGTGCGACCCTTTTCTTCTGTCCTAATATCTTCCTCATTTAATCATGTGATACATTATTGATCACCGGGAGGTCAGAGGTCAGGATCAGCTACAGAACAGCACCGGTAGGGATTCAGTGTCTTGCTCAGGGACACTTCAGCAGGGTGGATGGTCGCCGACTCGGGGACCCAAACCCGGGTCCTTCAGTTGAAGGGCTCCCTACTCGCCTATGGACTGTCTTGATGCCTGTCGACTGTCTCGCTTTGTATTGCAGCCTGTTGACAGAGGCAGATGCAGGACACACTGAATTCATGGACGAGGTGTTCCAAAATGAGACTCGCTTCCCTGGTGGAGAGTGGAAGGCTGCCTCCGAGCCCTACACCGATGTGGTGAGAACACACTCGCATGAAAACAGAATACATGATGGCAGTTGGACACACACACACACACACACACACACAATGTTCTTAATTGATTTGCCTGGGTAAATAACACACATGCAAACACAGTTTCACTTTCTCTTTGTCTCTTTCACACGCTCACACTCACATACTCACATACCCTCAACTTATTTACTCATTCTCACTCATTTATTTATCCTCACACAATTCCCAAATATGAATACATGCTGCAAGCCTGGCCGCGTGGCTCAGTGGTTAACTCTCATCGTAAGAAGGACCTGGTTTTATTCCCAGCCCTTTTTCGAGTTTACATGTTTTCTCTCCAGCCCCCGGACCCAGAAGAGCAATAAGTAATGGAAATGAATGAATGAATGAATGCAGCTAACTGAGGTGCTGTGTTGTACAGAATGGGGAGAAGAGCCAGAGCCCTGGGGAGTTTGACTGTCCTCCAGGCTGGAGCTGGGAGGACGAGTGGACCGTGGATGACAACAGAGCCGTGGATGATCAAGGTCTAAACAGTTCATTTATAAATGCAGTATGGGAATGAACTTCATCTCTGGGTTTTCTCTCGTTTTCCTGGGTACCTGACTCACACTAACCACCATGGTAGACTTTCTCAAAATTTAAACTTAAGCAGAATTTAAAAATAAATTCTGAAATGTTCTTGCACCCAAACCATAATGAAACGATGGCAAATGAATTTGTCTGATTCTCAACCCTGCATTTATTGTATGTGCCTGTTAATAAGGTCTTCACTCAGCAATCATTGCATATAATTGATGATTTGTGTGTGTGTGTGTGTGCGTCTTTGCATGCACTCTCCAGGCTGGGAGTACGGAGTGACCATTCCTCCAGATGACAAGCCTCGGTCCTGGGTGCCCGCAGAGAAGGTGTACCACGTCCACCGCAGAAGAAGGCTGGTCCGGCCTCGGAGGAGAGCTGCGCCCCCTGCTGGAGCCGCTGTGGAGGTCAGCACACAGGGGACAGTATGATAGTGTTGTCATATACTGTGGCGCTGTACATAGTTTTGTTTTGTAGCATGCTTTTAATGGAGGCTGGAGATGAAGATGCATTTCCTATGAAAGATGTAGAGATGTTTGATAAGAGACAAGTAAGCTCATCTGTCTCTATCATCTGAGTGTAATAGCTTTTTGATATGAGAATATTGCATTGTGTTATCTAAATCAGTGGCAGATGCTCAACAACGGTTGTGTTCACTCATTCAGTAAAGAGTTTTGAGCTCGCAATGCATTCTGGGTGCATATTTTTCTTTGGTCACAGAGGCGGGACCAGGGTGACCCGGAAGGCTGGGAGTTCTCTTCTCTGATTGGCTGGAAGTTCCACAGGAAGGAGCGTTCCTCGGACACGTTCCGTCGGAGGCGCTGGAGGAGGAAGATGGGGCCAGAAGACCTCCTTGGAGCATCCGCCATCTTCAAACTGGAGGGGGCGTTGGTGAGTAGAGAATAGACAGATACCTTCTTTTCCGCCTCTTCTTCTTCTTGTACAAATTAAGAAGCAATAGAGAAAAAGTAAAAAACATAAAAGAAAAGCAAGAACGTAAAAAGATCAATTAATAAAAGATCATTACATAAAAGTGAGTTTTAAGAAGTGATTTCAAAATAATTTCGCCAGCCTAAGTTACTGGGGAATGCTGTTCCTGATGCCGAACACCAATCACCTCTTGTTTTCAGTCTATACTGTGGAACGTTACAAAGACCAATAAGCTTTACTAGGTAGAAAAACCGGTATTACATGAGGGAATGACTCAGATCTGAGCCTATTGAGCCACAATACATCGAATGTTTTCAAATATTTACTCAGGTATTCTGGCGCATCTCCAGTGTCATGGTTTTACATTTGTGTGTGACGCATGAACCAGCTGAAAAAACTCCCTGATGTCCTGCTGGTTCACTCTGCAGGGCATTGATACCGAGGAGAAAGAGAAAGGCTCCAAGGCTGACGCCACCAAGCTGTTTGGTGCCAACACGCCCACTGTGTCCTGCTCTTTTGAGAGTGAGTGATACAAACACACACATTATAGACAGAATGCACTTGTGATATTGGTGCATTTATCCATAAGACATATTTTTACTCATGTCTGTCTTTTCTCTCTAGGGGGATATATATACCATCTCCGTGTCTATGTCTATCAGGCAAGGAACCTGATGTCCATGGACAAAGATAGCTTCTCTGGTAACTCCTTTTTTTGTGGTCAAATACTTCAAATTCTTCAAATGCTTTCAGATATTTGATCGATGTAAGTATCCATCAAGACTGCCGATGGTTTGAGAATTTTGCCATTTAGAAATTTCTGTTTGCTCTGGATGGGGAAAAAAACAACTTAGACTTTAATTATCTATTTTTATGTCACAGATCCATACGCGCACGTGTCCTTCCTCCATGTTAGTAAGACGACAGAGAAGCTGCAAGCAACGCTGAATCCAACCTGGGACCAGACTCTGATTTTCAATGATGTGCAGATCTACGGGGAGCCCCAGAACATCGCCCACCGCCCCCCTGATGTTGTTCTGGAGTTCTACGACAACGACCAAGTGGTAGGTTGTAGCAAATGTATATAGAGAGAGGTGCTCAAAACATTGGCATGACCAAGCTACGGCAGTGCTAAATGAAGTCGCTTTTGAAATACTTCACGTCACTGCAGTTTCACCTGTTGGATCTTCTCGGTAAATGCAGATAATTGTTATGGGGAAAAAGCAGAACGTCTTCATGACTTCAGTGTTTCAGTGGCATATCTCAAAACAAATATCTGCAATTGGCGTGATTGAAAAGTTTAGTACTGAAATGAATTTGTCAGGGAATCTCCCAAATACAGGTGGAAAATGTCCATTGGAGCTCCATTACACTCCACAAATATTCTGGAGACACTGGAATAGTTGTTACGTCAGTATATATCAGCAGGCTGTGGATTTGAACCAAATGTTATTCTCTGCCCAGGGGAAGGATGAGCTGCTGGGCCGGAGTGTCTGCACCCCGCTGGTGAAGCTGAACCCGGGCATGGAGCAGAAACCCAAGCTGCTGTGGCATCCCATCATCCAGAGAGGCCAAAGGGCAGGGGAGGCACTGGTGGCTGCTGAACTCCTCCTTAAAGACCAGGTTTTCCAAACTCAGCACTATTTATAACATGGCAATGCTCTCTAGGAGATGGAGAGAGATAGTAGGGGAAGAGGTACTGCTAATAAGGCTAAGGCTGGAGTGAAGACCACCTCAGTCCAAGACCAGGTCTAGTCAAGATGTAAGATGTACCCTTCAACATCCAACTAGTCAATGCAAAGGAATTGACTAATCAGTGCATAGGAGTTTGAGGACCATTACACACACACGTTGAAATCCCTTAAATTATTTGTAGTGCTGGGTAGGAAACTGTTGAGTCAGCATCCGATAGTGGCAGACAATAACCATCATAGGTCCTGTTTGAGAAAGAGGGGATCATGGTAGATCAGAGAGAGCAGGAACTCATACACACTGGTACACAACGTGATTTCTGGAGTACTACTGGGTGACTCATATCAGAAGGGGAGAGAATCGTAAAACATTAAATCGTATCAGTTTTTTGTTTTTTATTCTCTCAGGTTGTTTTCCAGTTTTTAGCTGCTCATTCGGTGTGTGTGCTCGTGTGTAACTAAACGTTAATTGAAGATGGGTGCAAACCATACCGTCCTGTCTTTCCGTCTGTCCTCCCCTCTGTCTAGTTGGGTGAGTCAGATCTTCCCCTGGTTCCCCCAAAGAGAGCAGAGAACCTCTACATGGTCCCTCAGGGCATACGGCCTGTGGTGCAGCTCACTGCTGTGGAGGTAACACACAACCTACACTCACAAACGTTCAGATACTGTGTGTCTGAATGGATATACATGTGTTTTTTTTACACCTTGTGTGTATGTGTGTGTCCAGATCCTGGCTTGGGGTCTACGGAACATGAAGCCCTACGAGCTGGCCACGGTGTCTTCGCCCAGCCTGGTGGTGGAGTGTGGGGGACAGATGGTGGAGTCAGCCGTCATCAAGAATATGAAGAAGAGCCCCAACTTCCCCGGCTCTGTCCTCATTATCAATGTGGTAATATATGGG
>OOFE01014707.1:1777-32936 GCA_900323365.1 Monocentris japonica | reverse complement strand
TTTATAAAAAACGTCCTTTTGCAAACCATGTTGGAGGAAGGTGCTTGAAAACAATTGGGCTGTAAATTCCTGGTCATGGATGTTGGGAATGTATAAACACAGAAATCACCTCACTGCATGTTCACAACTGTTTCAAACAAACTGCAAGAGAGGTTTGAATCTCAGGACGCCACAAATACTTCCATCAACAGTCCATACGTATGTAAAAGAAACCTCCCGAAGATAATCACTATCAATAATCACATTCAAGCCACGATTCACACAGTGTGTACATCATTTTCTACACGGTCACATCTAGTTTACAGTAGTGACGTTTCTGCGGTTTCTCTTGCTTTCTTTGCGCGGTAGTCTGTTAGTTGCTCCTGTGGAACAACGTCTGTAGTCCACCTTTGGAAAACTCTACATAGGTGCGTTGGGTTCAACAGGGTCTAAGTCACCATCCTAAACCTGATGAACAGTTGGAAAACAGAAGAAAGAAAACTCCAGTGAATGCTCTAGAGTGATGAGTGGCCATTATTTCTTTAACTTTCCCTGCTTCTACTACAAATGTCTCTTGCCCAGTCAATTTGAAAATAATATCCTGTGTTTCTACATTGCGAGTTGTCAGGGTTATGAGATGGCACAGTTTTTATCTTTGTCCTTGGCACTGAGGCTGTGGGCCCTCCTCCGCCTTATGCTGCCTCGCAAACCCCAGCCTTTCTCTGCCTCCCTCTCTCCTTCTGCCTCTCTCTCTTGGCCATCCTCGGGTTGGTGTCTTCGGAGCTGTGGGGGAAGGGGTATGGGCTGGCCCAGGAAGTAGCCTTCTTCCTCTGAGTCTGAGGATGAGGAGCACGTGGAACAGTCTTCATGTTTGTACTGGACTGGTTGGAGGGAGAGTGAGGGGGCGTTGGTGGGGCCCCTGTCTCTCTCCTTTTCGCCTCTCCACTCCAGGGTGTCCAGCCGGGGACGGTCGGACCGGGAGCGTCTGAAGCGTCTCTCTGTGCCCAGGTGGAGTGTAGAGTCTGAGGGGATGCGGCAACGGCTCCACCCTCGCCGCAAACTACGCTGGTGGTAACAAGATCCGTCTGTTTGGAGAGACAAAAGGGTTAAGAGCATAGGAACAGTTATTTCACATTATCCCAGACTTTCACGCGATTTAGCTTTCAAAAAGTTTAATTCTCCAAAGCATTTTATTACCCAGTAGATCCATTTGAGGTGGAATGCCTTTCTGCAGATGTAACCTGCGTCCAAAACCTTCCTCCATCTCATCTTCATCCGGTTGGTCTTTCTCGCCCTCTGCTTGCTCTTCCTCATTCTCCTCTTCATCCTCCTCCTCATTAACCGAGTAGCTACTGCTGATTGGCTCTCTGAAGCTGACCCTAGCCGTCCCGCTGCGAGCCAACTGGGGCGGCGGGTCAGAGGGTCTGTCGTCTGGTTGGGGGAGACTTGGTGGGGGTGAATCTCGAGGCGTCAGATCACGAGACTTGGTGGGCAGAGGCGGAGGGAGGCTGGGCAGGATGGCGGGCGGGAGAGGTGGTGAGTCTGGCAGAACGATGTGGTTAACCTGTGACACAGAGCTTTTCTGGGGCGGAAACACTGGGAATAGATGGGGGGGGTTAGAACAAAATGATATATTATACTAATGTGGTAAATTACATCACAGAGAGGAGTTACAATATGACTCATAATGATTGAAGAATATGATTTCTGATACCTTGCATAACTTCACTACTCCTTTCCACCCAGCTCCTACAGTTTTTAGCAGTAGAGGTTCCTCTGGAATTAAGACTGGTCAGAGGGTGTCCAGTAAATCCATGTACCTCCCCCTGGAACTCAAGACTGCTGCCTGGAGGTTTGACACCACAGTCCCCTGGCAGTAAACTGTAATGTGGCAGGTCGCCAGGCCAAGATGGCCCTACGCTGTTTCCTAGATGGATGTGGGGAAGGGGCGGGTAGGTGCCTCTGGGGTAAGGATGACCACTGGCGGGAGGAACTCCATTTTGAACTTGAGTAGTGCAGTGGACACCTGAGAGATACGGAGCAAACACATGTGTTGAAATAAAGAGAAAATAATACAGTATATAGTCTGTATAGAACATGTAACTCATGACCTACACAACATCTGAATACCACCATGTATTTACCTCTATTTTCTACTGCAGTATGAACGCAGTCTTTTGCAGGCGTTATGATGGGGTTGGTGCCCTCTGGTGGCTGTTGTATGGAACTGTGCTGTGGCTGCTGGTTTTTCTCTGCTGTCCCACAGCGTTTGTGCTGAGGCGGCCTGCTCTGCAGTGCCGAGTCACAGGAGTCTGAGTTATCAGGGTCCTCACCCAGAGAACAGGATCTGGAGCAGAAGATCAGACCCCCTCGAGGGAGGAAGGGTCGCCCCAACAGTGGAAGTCGACAGCGGGCACAGCAGAAACATGACTCCGCAGCGTGCCAGTGCTGGCCCTCATACGTCATCTGGCCCTGGTCTATACCTGAAAGGAAATCATTTCATCATTACACATATTACACACATACACAACTTGAAAATGGGTGTGTGTGTGTGTGTGTGTGTATAATTGCAGTATGCGAATATACAGTATGTATGTACCTAAGTAGTTCCTCAGTTCTGATTGGCTGAGTCACGTTTGAAGCCGTTGTGTAATAACTGATAAACTGATAAATACTATTTAAGTGACACTTAAGTGTCTTTGTTTAGCTACTGTTCAAGAACTGTGCTGCTTGGCATAAGAATCAAATTATTATTGATCAAATTTATTGAACATATAATGGTGATATAATATAACATATATTATGACATGGACAATCAATCGATATCACGATAATGCTAAGAAATTGTTTTGATATCAATATATATGCATGGTAGAATAAAGTACAATAAAGCTGTAATTTTCAAATAATATTCTCTGGTTTGTTTCAGATCTCATTTTGTTGGAGATTTTAATACATCATTATTGCTTATACACATAATGTATCATAATAACCCAATATCATTATTTCATCACAATATGACTCCATTAAAGATGAAAAACAGTAATTATTATTGCCCAGCCCTAACTGAACATTTGTGTTGTTTTCTTATTACAAAGCTTCATCCTGCCTGAGAACGCCTCTTAGCTGTATTAAAGTCACAGTGAAGCACTTAAAACACGTTATCGAGTACCTATGTGTTCTCCGCAGGTATCACAGTATTCTGCATAAAGGGACTCGTAGCAGGAGCAGCAGTACGGTCGACTCTCTCTCATGATGTAACGCTGACCACCCAGCTCCGCCTCACACTCAAAACAACAGAAGTGCTTCATGTGCCAATGTCTCCCCTCTGCCTCTGTACACTCGTCTGCTAGAATGATCTGGAAAGGGAGAGAAGAAAAAGAGAGAGAGTCGCTCAGTGCAGCAGTAACGATTTTACGGTACGAGAAGTAAACAAATTACTGTCATAAAAATGAGTACTGAGGATTTGGGTTAATAAGATTTAATAAGAGTTTTGGCTGAAGGAATCAATTAGTTTCCTGCTATCTGCTCCTTGAGATCTTAGTGAACAGGTCAGATCGTCACCTCATCGCAGGCCTGGCAGCGGGGCTTGAGCCTCTCAGCATGGTGCCGGCCGCAGTAGATCTGTCCATCCTGGTAGAAGTAGATCAGATCAACCAGCAGCTCACTGCAGGAGGCGCACTGGAAACACTGAGGGTGCCAACAGCCGTCGTGCCCAGCGCGACTGGCAAACACCGCTATATCCCCGCCGCAGATCTGTCTGTCACACTAGAAAAAGAGAGGTCGGTGGGTGGGTGGAGGTGGAGTGGGAAGGCAGTGAGATGGTATATCCTCTTACTAATGGTGAAAGCTCTAATGCCCCAGTTTCACTGAGCAGTACAGCTCTATAATCGTTACATCCTCGTGTTTCTTGTGGCCCCTGAGCTCTACCTGCACATACTTTGAACTGAACTTGCTCCTGTCTCATGAAAAATCAATTCTTATTCAGTGTGGCTGATTTCTCTCCCATACAGGAATATTTAAGCATAAGAGGATGAGCTAAATTCCTTCAATATAAAATGTAAGTGCAGCTCTACCTGTTGGCAGATGGCTCCTGTCATAGTTACTGGGAAGAGTCTGACGATGCCTCTGCCCAAGTTTTCCCTCTTCCTCTGCTGACTGAACAGACGCAACTCCTTTTTCTCCTCCTCATCCAAAGAGTTACAGTATTGTGGCTGGAAGAAACATACAGATACTCTTGTTGACACATGGGTGCTGAAAGAGTCTATAAACCACATCCAGGAAGAAGGATCAGCTATGGCTGTTACAATGCTGAGCCATGGGATACTTAAAATTTAGTGAACTCGCTGGATTGAAGGTATAAAGCTGGTATATCACTACACTATAACAATACAGTATACCAGTACCCAGGTCTGCCGCAACCAAATCTCAATACAGAGCCACAGTGTTACCTCGCTGTCATGGGCTGGTAGCTGGTGAAGCAGCTGTTTGATGCGGTATCTCTCTCCTGGACTGTTCACATAAGGCACCTTGTCCTCTGGTATACAGCTGAAATATTGATACACCTGTAAAGAAAAAGACACAAACGACATATATTGTACAGAGCACTTTCTTTATTCACTTGCTATAAATCAAACTTTAATTATTTTCTTTTCCATGGATATGCCAATATCAAAGTGGTTGAATGTGGACATGTCCATGCAGCGTGCAGGAGTGAATGTGTGCACCGTACATGCTCGTGCAGCAGAAATGCATGTGTCTGTGTGTGCTCTATGTGCTGGTTGTGACCTGTTCGGGCTTGAGCCCAGGTGGGACCCAGGCGTACTCCTCGGAGGCGCAGCCCGAGTCGTCATCAGAGATGGAGTGTCTCTGGAAGTCTGAGACCAGCTTCGTCATCATCTTTTCCAGCTGGCCAGGCACTGAGCGCACAGCATGCTCCTCTCGCACACACTTACAGTGCACGCAGATCTTCCTGTAGAGATAAGGACAGCTTTGAGCTTCACACCTGGGGACTCTCTATGGAAGTACAAGACAAGCCAAAGCTGATCAGGTGGCAGATTTGCACTGGCAGCCTCAAAATATGACAGGTGGGGCCTCCTGGTGCTTCAGGTGCTGAGGTGCATACTTAGTAATCGCAATGTTACGGGAAAGCTAAAATACCATAAAATAATCTCCAAAACAGGATTATTATCTCAAAGAGGGTAAGCTGATCATCGAGCTGTGCCACCCTATAATTCAACCCCAAGAGAAGCTGACTGACTCTTACGAAGCCATGATCGTTAAATGGGCCAGCTCCGTAACGAACACAAACAGTAGGGCCCTCTTAGTCAAACGACACAGACATACAGCTGAGGCTGCACCTTTTCTCTTTACACCACAATCATAAAGGCACTCCCACAGTTTGCAGTCATATAATTTATGAACATACTTTGCGTTGGAGACATGATGTCAGAAACCAACCCACAGACATTCTTCAGTTTGACTCAACTAGACTCCCTGCAGCCAAAAATTGCCAATGCAACAACAGGTGTCACGCAGGGAGGAGGAACAACATAAAAACACAAAAAACACACACAGGATAATCTCAAGCACGTTCAACATGTAGAGGAAAAGTCGAAACAGAAAATCGAAAGAGTGTTACTGCGCACACACAGCTGAAGTAAAATTGACCCTGATTCCCTTCACTGATGTTGTTGAGGATCAATCATTCCAGGCCGCTTTATGTCCACCTTTCACCGACACCCATCTCACCAAATCAGCATCAGGACCAGCACATTCCAATCACCTTTCTGCACCACCAGACCAAGCAGCAAATGAGGTCACTAACATAAGCCTGGCTGCCAATCCCGTGGCAGTTAAGAGAGAGAAGAGAAGATGGGAGGAATAATCTCCCTCTGCCTCCTACTACTATTGCTGACTCCTCACCACATTCAATCTGGCCATGAGTCTGTCCATGTGTGGGGCTGATGGAGTCAGAATAAAGGGCCCAGATGGGGGGTGGGGGTGTCATGTATGTGTGTGGATGCAACAGTGTGGCCATATGTAACATATACTGTATGTGTGCATCTCTCATGTGATTGTGTAACAGCTGGTATTTGTGGTTCAAGTTCATAAGGCACAAAGCTGATTTATTTCAATCCCCACAACCAAAACACTAAGCACAAAATGTGGATCTCCATTCACACCGACGGACACACACATACACACACTCATTAACTCACATAAACTCCATATGAACTCCACTTTCAATCCTCTCATCCAAAGTCTTCCACCCAACCTGGCCTTCCTTCTTTGAAATTTAAGCAAGGACCAGTGGTCTTCCTGTCACTTCCTGTCACTTCCTGTCACTAATTGTGTGTGCAGGTGAGTGTGCTCCTCTCTGTGTCCTCAAGGCAATGTAATTATCAAAGTTGACCACAAAACTGCATACTAGGGGAACCATGGGGAATATGTCTTGTGTAGCCCAGGACAGAGCCATCAAGCACAGTGGACATCATGCTGCTGTGTTGTGTGCTGTCCTCGCTTGGCTCCTTATATGGCCATGGCTGCCAGGCAAGCAGGACCAATATAAATAATAGTAAACACAGTAAGTCAGCTCAGGGTAAGCCATGCTGGCAAGAATCATCGGCCACAATCTGGCCCCAGCTGTGTTTGTGTATGTGTATGTCTGTATGTGTATGTCAGTAGGGGGGAGGGGCCATAGTATGCATGTAAACTGGTAGGGGAGACCTGGCATGATACTGCAGATGGCAAAGCAGCATGCAGTTGCAACTTGACCTTTCTATACAGATGTACAGCGCCTCATCTGGCACTCCAACTACCAGCAACCCCACCACCATCCTCTCCACATAAGAAGAGGGCTTACAACAGGGATATAATCATTAGCGGGTGCCAAGTCTCAAATGCAACCTACAGAGAAAATGACAAAGAGCCATTTTGAGTTTGGGGTAAGGAAGTATGCATGAGACTATCAACCCACATGTTTCCCCTTGGCTTTTTTTGCAGGTCGCTCTCCAGAGAGCTTGACTGGGTTGAAGCTGGATTGAAGCCTGGTTAGTGTACATGCCAACAGTGCATTTACATCTTAGACATCTTATATGTATCTTATCCAGAGCGACTCAATACAAGTACAACAGTGGAACAAGGCAACAGTAAACATGTCAACCCCACAAACGATTCAATCTCCTCTTGAGCAAATCAGTAACTACAAGCAGCATACACCCATTAATCGTATATGTATGTAGCATAGAGTGTACTGTATACAATATGTAGTATAGTCAGGAGAGGCTTTTCCATGGAAGATAGGAGAATGATCCACAACATCTTCCTTAAAAAGTAGGTTGTTTAGTTTTCAGTACAATATTTTTGGACTGTAACCTTTTACAATGCAATTAACAAATTTACCGAGCCCTGCCCACCAGCCACTGATGTAATACAGGTGTATCTAGGCTGTCTCCCTTGGCTATGTACCACAATTGTTGATCGGTCAAAAAATTTATCAATTTCCCCCAAAGTACCATCAAAATCAGACCAGTGGTGTCAGAGATATCGTACGGAACAGACAAGCAGGCGAAGGGACGCCGGCCAAATCATATCCCCCCGATTTCATTTTGGGGGACCGTGAGCTTCAATTTCTGCCACATTACAAGCTGTCAATGCTAGTAAGTGTAAAAGTTAAAAGTAAGCACCCAGACAAAAGAAATTAACAAATATCCCTGTGTCCCAACAATATTTGTGTATAGTAGTGCTGTGCTGTTAAGAGAAATAAAAGGATTTTTCTGTACAACACTGAATCCACTACCAGCCGTGTCTGTTATTACCAGGGTGACACAGCAGATGCTGTTTTCGACCGGGGATTCATGTTCTGCCGCTGAACTCCAGGTTACATCACAACCTGCTGAACCAAAAGCACTGCTGCTGCTGTTGTTGTTGTTGACATGTGTTTCTTTGTGTTTACGTATAAACAGGGACTATGCTGGCTATAGGTAATCCCTCGTGCACAGCAGGCTGATGGAGAATGCTGAGAGACAGGACAGCCTCTTCCAGCAGCAATCCAGCAAAGTATTGTCCATTAATATGCTCAATAGAAACGTAATATTGTAACAAAAGACCCCCATCCACTTGGAAGTCCCACAGCCTTAACTATCCTTAGCTGAGTGGATTTTAACATGTACAATAAGGCTCACGTTAGCCCTGCCCCTGTATCCCAGAACTGAGCTGAAAATGAAAATACCACATAGGCTACTTGTTCAAGGCAGCAAACTGTATGCAGAGGAAACAGTAACAAAACCACATGAACATCAAGTCCTGCACTTGAAGTCCACAGAGATCATTTTATATCTACAAAACAACATAAACTCAGGCTATGAGACACATGAAGAATAATGATCTCCTACACACAGAAAGAAGTCACTCAACTCATATCTCCCCACTTCATTCATGTCCTCCTGATCCCAGACGGTGAACATGGTTCCGCCATTACCTGTCGTTATCATCACAAATTAGTCCATGCTGGCCTGTAGACATTGTCCCATCCAGACTGGTGTTCCACTGAAACTGTTGAGGTTTGCATCCGACAGCCACATAGTGCTTCCTGCTTGCTGATCTGTCTGTCTGTAAGACCAGGATATTCAAAGGCAGCTCCTTTCCATGTGGTCATTTCTCTGTCTGCGTGTCTCTTTTCAGTGCCCCCCTCCCTGACTCCCACCCTCTCCCACGCTGATAGAGTGGGCCCAAACAATAGGTGGCTTCGCCAGACGTGAACACAGCCATGCACTACAGAAAATGCAAACACCGTTTGGAGGGTGCACACATGCTCATGTGATTTTACAATTTACTTAAAAAGATAAAGTTGTGTACCCAAGCAAAACACTTTCTAATACACATTTTAAGTAAGTTAAGTAAGCCCAACAATATACTCACGCCGCCTTTGAAGATATCAATCTGAAACATCAGAGTCCCAGTGAAAATCACAGAGTAAACTCACTACATCTTATTCTCTTCTGATCAGACCAGTTACTGATTCATAACAGATGGCCCTCTGTTGCTTTCATGCAATTCTTAAATCAAGAAATAACTGGAGCAGATTTTGAGCCTATGAGCCATGCCATGCAGTATTTGTCATATTATGTGATCAAGATGGACATGCATGACTACAAAATGTCTCTAGTGAGATATCAAACAGACAGCGTGACTCAATGTCATCATCAATGTCACATTTCAGCTAGAAAAGATCCTTTGTCCTTCGATTCCTGTTAACCCTACTTGCCTGTCAGTCACTTATCTTTCTCTTCTTAGCATCCCTGGTCTCATCTGTAACTCTCTGCCCTAGAAACAATCTTTCAAGTAACACAACAGCCCCAGAATCAGTCAACAATGCCCACTAATGGTAATAAATACTGGATCATACTCAGTTCAGTTCAGCTCAGTTTTAAGACAACGTAACAGTCACTGAGCCAGTCTGTATCACATTTCTCGAGCATAGATATATATAGTAGGCCAGTCACTCACACTGGTGGGAGATCCAGTATAACAGCAATAAGCTAATCCTCTTTCTGAGATGTGGCCTGCTGCTATAACTGAAGCTGATTGGATCAAGGTCCAGTGGAACCCTACTTAGATGTGGTTCTGTGAAACAGATGGACCTGGTCCTACAGCACTCTGCCACTTATTAGTGACTGAGTAATCACCGCATGGCCACCCTGACTAATAGGGATGGTGACTTTGAACAGTTTTGAAGCGTGGCGGGGACCTGTGGGTCAGAAGTAACTCAATTCTTTCTCTGCTCTGCAGTGGAAGAGCCATCTGCCCCCACCTCATCTTAAGCTCTGTCTGAGAAACCACAGGCTGAAGATGGATCACTTCCCTCTCAGCACGCATCAGCAGCTGAGCTTATGGTCACTTGGCTCCTCCTCTCCATCAGGGTAGGTGTGACTCTGAATGGGTTATTAAAGAAGATGCAATTTGCACTGGACTCTGGGGTCTTAAACACTGACCCCCATAAATCTCAATCATTTAATAACATTTAATAACCTGGATCTGGTAAGACCCTTTGTCACCTGACCCAAAAGTTGTTAGAGCTTTGTAATCTAAAAACCTAAATAACAGACAATTTAGTGTTAGTACTACACAGGTTAAGATGCACTGTAAACAAATCAATGAGCACGTAGGCTAGGCCTACAGTGGAGTGTAGTGGTGTGTGACTGTATGAGGGACAGTGCAGCACACGTGGTTTAGATTACATCCAAGCTTTTTGTCTTGACCTTAACAGAGGGAAACTGAATAAGCAAAGACACAATTACAGTCTTTTGGTTGCATGAAGTATGCATTTCCTGTGCCTGCTGTTTTATTCCCTCAATCACCAAGGCACGGTTGGCTTCAGCCCTTTAGTGCCCATCTGTGTTTGTGTATGCAGCAGTCGTAACCAGAAATCTGCCTTGCTCATTCCTTTCTTCATTCATCAAGATGTGTGTAAAACCTGGCAATAGTCTCCTTCAACTTCGGGGTTGGGACTCCAGGGGATCACAACACTATTTAAATAAAGTGAAAAAGATCTAATGAAAAACATTTATATCGTGTTTCCAGTCTGTATGATAAAGCTTTTACTGAATATGGGCATCTTCTAAACTCATATCAATAGAAATAATTAAGCTCTAAATAAATCAGTTAGTTTTCAAATGATATGCTGCAAAATGCTTTGACAATGTAATGCATTTATTACTGAAGATAATGTCCACAATGTCTTTATCCTATACAGAAGTACAGGAACTGGAGAAATGACATCTGAAAAGTAAAAGGAAGAGTGTGACGGTGAAAGGAGAGAAGTGAGTGAGAAGGAGGGGGGTATGGAGCGGTGGAGAGGGTTAGTGTCCTATCACAGCAGTAAAGCCTAATCTTATTAGTGTGATGGACAGGACTGAGACTAACCAAGAGACCCAGACGGCTGGATATACACTAAAGGAGAGAGAGAGAGGAGAGAAGGGGGCCCAGATAAAAGCAGGCCCGAGCCCCACTAAAGAGGAGAAAACAAATTGCTGTTCAGAATGGTGCCTGACAGCGCTGAGCAGCTCTTTGACCAAATAGTTGAAAGACATGAATAGGCAGCTATTTCCAGGGACTCTATGCTCTATTGAAAATTAGGATTAACTAGAATTGTAAGTCATTTTGGTACAGAGACATCTAGCTCTCTAAATACTCAGGGGGCTCGAGCCCAGTGGAATTCCCCTTGTGTCCAGAAGAATTTATTCCAGATGAACGCTCAGCTATTTCACACAACTGAAGTAGAAATGCCTAAATCAATATTTATATGAAGAAAATGACCAGTAATATTAATCCACACCATGCAATACATCTATAAAGGCCTCCCGATAAGTAAATGCACCATATCAGCCTACTTTCAGTATGACAGAAGGCATTCTCCACAGTGACATAGAAAGAGGCTTAACGTCAAGCTCTCTCCATCCTTATGTGTGTGTGTTGACCCTTTCAGAAGTTTAAAACACTAGGGCATATAAATCGCAGGGTGACTATTGGTAATCCCTTTGCCCTATAGTGCTTGTGTTTTCCCCATCAAGATTATGTTAACTAAAACAACAGTTAATCTGACTTCCCAAGGTAGCAATGTTGCCGTCCTTCCTAGGACACGTGCAGATACACACACAGTACACAAACGTTTTTTAACTCCAGAACTATCAATTTAGATTCATACTCATTACACTTGAAAGCAGGGTCTGAAATTAACACCCACCAAGTGCCAAAATGTGTCTTCAGCAGATGATAGCAGTACTGTATAAGTTTAAATTTAGACTCTAAATCCAATCACACAATTCTACAGTACAGATTCTATACACAAAATATCATTGAAAATGTGACAGTGCGATGAAAAGGTTTATTTAAAAAATATTCTTTGCAAGTATTTTTTTTACGCTTCTTCTAAGTATCTGATATCTATATAAACAGTAGTAACACAGGAGATCCAAAAAAGCTGCAGGAGACTGTGATTCTACTGAGGCAAACATTTCCTGTGAAGGTAACAAGCGGTGCTGGCAGTGTTTTAGAGTCCTACAGTACGAACCTCCAGCCATGCACACGGAAGCCAGGGCACTGGTCTCCACAGCGCATGCAGGGCTGCCCTCTGTCTGGGTCCTCTTCCTCCTGCTGAAAACAGAACACAGAACAGCTTTGATTTACGTGATTCGCCGAGCAACATCATCCTTACTTTTTTGGCACATGACAGCCGGGTTAAATGATGTCGTAATTGCAGTAATTACCGCACATGGCCTGAGAAATTTCAGCAGCACCATGTTGTCGCTCCATGGTGATTCCACTTCAGCCACAAGCAGAACAAGCTTAGAGTCAATAGCTTAGAGTTTAGCTTAGAGTCAATCCCTCAGCCATTTGTTCCATAGCATTGGAGTGTATAGACTTCCCAAAGATTATTCTATGGCGAGTACAGTCAATTCATGTACATCCACACATTAAACCCCCACATATATCCATACAATATATTAAAATCCCTCTCCATCCTACATCATATGTGCTTCAACTAGCAGAGGTATGTAGAGTTACAGTCTGGTTGAATAATAGATAATGCCTGTGTAGACAAGCCTGTGCATTTAAGTCAGCTTGTGAATCATCCTCCTAACCTATAAAATCACAACGCTGGTGGTGATAGTTAGTTTGAATACACTTCCAAGCACTATGTCCTTTTCTTGCTCATTACATGATTGCTTACAATTCTTGTGCAATTGAATCTAAGCTCTCCTGAAGAACCTCTGGATATTGGACCTGAACCAAACACTGCAGCTCCTGATGAGTGTTCACATCAAATGGAAACAAAGCCTTTGTGGTCAATGTGCGTTAAACAAACTGGTGAATGCCACCAGACATTAAAAAAAATCCCAATTGCTATCCTGCATTTCACATGCCTAAACCAAGTTAACCCGTGAGTTTGAGACCAGCCCCCTAGCTCGGCCACAGGGCAGGATTCAACTGTAAGTTTGAGGAATGTTATATTGTACGTGTGTTTTTTTTTACAGCTGAATGCTCCGATATATGATGAGAGAAAAAATCCCTAAAATCCTTTTTGACAAAAGTGCTGAGCTGTGCATCTGACTTAGCCAACAGCAACTGAATGGCTTAGCGCTAAACATACTACCTTATGTCTCACTTTTACTCCTGGTCCTGGAGGCTAGTGTGTATGTGTGTGTGTGTGTGTCTACGCAGGCCTCTTTTTAGAGATGAGAGGAAGGAAGCAGACACAGGATGAGAGCTGCACCCTTTCCCTCTCCATGCAGCCACTCTGTCTCCACTTTCCTTTCCTCTGATACCATCACTTTACCAATCCTACCTTCTGACTCTTAGAAAAGCTGTTTGCTGTCTATGTTGATGACTAGTGCTTTCATCTTTGGTCAATACATTTCAGCTACATAGCGCTATCTCTATCTCTATGTATCTATGTCTTTTTCTTTGGGAGCGAAGTTATTCAGTGAGGATGCACTTTTCCACCCCACCACAAGGGATGAACAGGGGCCTCCTGGTGCAAGGAGAAACTCATACCTACCTCATCGCTCCATCTGTAATAAAAAGGGGAAAACTGGTGATTGCTGCTATTTTTGCACGGTCTTGAAGAGTGAGGGCATGGCCAAAACTTAAAGACTATTCTGGGCCCTTTCATACAGCAACACAATCTTTGCTCCTTCTGTCAAACACATGAACAAACGCACATGAAGACTTGCAAGCGCACACACACAAACACAGACAAACTGTAACAAGCAAACAAATAAACTGCAGAGATGTGATATGGGAAGGTACCTGTGCCTTCATGCTCAGTGGTGTTTTGATCTTTTTTGTCCGACCACATGCAGCTCATTAGGACAGTGTATCTGACGAAAGCATCAGCATGCATGTCAAGCCTGTTTCCCCACTTGGGAGTTTTTATTGGAATTTATCCCGAGGTTAGAATGGTTATGGCACTACAGTCATTTAATATTGTTGGTTAGTGCTGTGTCATTATCTGCAATGCATTACCTCTATTAGGGCAACACTGAGTTTGCTTTGCTTATCTTGCTGATACCATTTTATACCCTGCATTGGCTCTACAAATGCATTCAGAAACCATGGATATATTAACTGGTAACAATTATCAATATAATGCTCATTCTCCATGTCTTACTTAAAAAGTTACAGTACAATAATATCAAAGTGGCCTGAACCATATTTTGTATTTTTGGTTTTTTTGTAATTTTGTAAATGGCTCCGTGTGGAGATGTAAGGCTATTTGCAATGTCGTCTATATGTACTTTTACTAACGGCATTAAGTCGTTATTCCAGAATAGTCCCACACTACAATTTAATCCTCATGCTGTTTTATTACCTGCAATGTCATTTAACACAATGTCACACACTCAACCTGCACTGGGATTTGATTTGCACCACACTGCCTTATTAATCACCGCTTTATCTTGAATAGCCCCAGGTATAAAAGGTGAAGGTATAAAAGATGGGGTAAATGGAGCGTACAAATGATTTCTGGGTGACTGAACCTTTCGGTTGGTAGGAATTCCTGAGCTGTCAGACTGACATGGTGACGGACCCTGGGGGGCAGAGGAGAAACCTCCAGTTCATTCAGAGCACAGCATTCATCCTATACTTAATACTACACGTATTTACTGAGGTCATTGAGACTGAAAGTAAATAGCTTCAGAATAAAAACACAATCCTAGCTGGTCTTCTGACTTTCCATTCATAGACTAAAAACATGAAAGATAACATTATTTACATGTTCATCCTTTCATTCTCATCTTCATCCACAGTATATTTACACTCCTTGCCCTGTACACGTGGATAGGCCTGCTACTTAAAGCAAGGTCTCTCCTTAGTAGAGCAATCCTTTTTTATTGTATATAAATAAAGCAGTTCACCAACAATCCACCTAAACTGGCCACTCCAGGGACCCGCAGTCAGCACCACTTTCTTTCTGTAATTTTGAAAGCTTCGTCCAAAAATCCTTTTAGAAACACATCTACAAACAAGAAAAACAGATCCAACTAATATGATTTCATTCTGTTTCCTGGATCATACTTTTCAAGGAGCAATGTTGCCTGTTTGCAATTATCGATATTGAGAAGTGGATGGAAAAATCCTGAATGCCAGTGATGACAAGAGATACTCAGGATAGCTGATGTTAGAGGTTGACTGCCCCTGAACATCTATAGGGGTGTGCGTGAAGTATCACTATGAGCACACACACTAATATGCCTTTTGAGGAATGTGGTCAATCATAACACATGCAATTAAGCAAACACTGAAGCCTCTCCAGCCTCTGCCAGACCACTGATGATCCCTAACTAGACTTGTGTAACAGGGCACACCACCGAAGTATGGATGCTCACTCAATTTAGGATAGTTGATTAAGAGAAGAGTCAAGCCGGGGCGCAATCATGATGTAATGAGAAATGGAGGATTAGGAATCCCAAGGAAAGGCTAGAATTTACTTGAAACATTTAGTCTCATAACCAAGTGTGCAAAGAGGCAGCAAACCACTTTCTAATTTAAGTGTGGGCTGGTGAAATAATGTATATACATTGCATAAGAACACCCTGAAAAACATTCGATAAATGTTAGGCAAGGTCAAACTCCATCCAATGAGGCTAATTTCACTTGGAAAAAAAGTTGGAGGCATGGAGACGGTCTTATCGGTAAACAGATCCAGAGATGCATAAAACCGGTCAGGCTGGTTCTAATTAACACTGCTGTGATTACAGAGGGAGATGTTAGCTCCATGTGATCACAAAGGCAAACTTATGAGATGATAAAAAAAAAAAAACTTTAACTGAGAAAGCTTTCGGCAACTTCCTGGGTCCTCCACCCCGTCCTCTTCCCCTTGTTAAAATACACTGGATGTGAATTTCAGAGGGTGGGAACCTTTGATTCACTCCTTGGTGTGTTTTGAAAAAGCCTGAGGAACAACTTCCAATGATCGGCCTTGAACATTGGTTCCTGTCTGTTACTTTTACATTTCCTAGAATGTTTCCTTATCATGTCTCCTGTGTGTCAAGGCTGCACAGAGACTTGTTGGTTTCATGTGTTTCCTTTCAACGTTCCACAAAAGATAGTGCATCAAGTTTGCGGCCCAACAATGGGGTTAGCCTATTGTGCTGCAAGTGAAGGATGTGATGGGAGTGGTGGTAGGAAGTTTCTTCTAAACTATGCATGGGTAAAGTAAATAGTACATTCAAGATCACGTTAGCTCACATGCTCACACTTAAAACGGCGTCAGACCTTTCATATCAGCTCTTGTGCTTTGACTAAGTGGGTATAAGGTCTAATCACGTGGGGCTGACTTCGTTTGCTCTTTCTTGCTACCAAGTAACCGTGTAAACAGGTAATGGACAGATTAAGAAACTGACAGATTTCCAGCTTTGTTCTCTGGCATCAGCAAGCAATTACACTGGCACATTCAGGGATTACTGACACTAATACTAGATAATAGATTTTTAATATATCCAATAGCTGTCATTGGGACCATTTACCAAATTCCAAGTGGCTGGTAATCCAAAGCTCTTTATCAACTACGGAGGAAAGGTCACTTTCGACACTTGAACACAGACAATCCATGACATACAGTAACCTAAATAAGAGCAAATGAGAGAATGTCCTTTCAGTTCTGCTCCACACCACATTGTTGTGGTGTTTGAGGGGTTAAACATTAACAGGAAAGGTCAGGGGTCAGGGGCTTTTGCTGCCTTGGCATGCTGGGTAGTTGCAGCTCTCCTCACTGGACAAGATCAAACAGACAACCTGCAGGCCAGGCATCTCCAGAGAGAGGGAAGACTCCCTCTTTGGCTCAACAGTTTTTGTTTCTCTTATGGTTTATGCATCACTGTTTCCTGCTCCTAAGATAAAGTCCAACGTTTGTCAACTGGACAGCTTTACCAAATAGTGTTGTTTCGTGAGCCTAACTGAAATGTTCTCGACTGTGACAATGTTGTCACTGGGGCCTTCATGTAAGGGAAGTATTCATTTCAAATGTTAGGTAATGCAACTCACTATCTAAAGGCATTCGATGCTAAGAAGAATTACCTGAGCTGATATTCACACTGACAGTATGCAGACATTTCAGATCACTGGCCGACTGACTGCTTCCCAGATTCAGTGTCCCCTGGACGTTTCTATGATGAATTTAACAAGATATATACATAACAAGCTCATAATTAGTGTACTGTGAGGTTATGTGACTTTTGTTTGTCATAGTACAATTAAGAGCGGCATAGAGATGGGTAAGAACATCTGGATTGGGATGTGACAGGAGCGCTGTTCCTTTAATCTGTCTATGACTCGGCTTTCTTATCTGGGAATATTCTACTGATATCGGATTAGTTCTTAGATGTTCGTACCTTTAGGCGTGGGAATAATACAGTTAAGACATGTCAATATGAACCACTGTGATTCTATAATAAAGCTTTGGGAACAAAATAATCCCAGTGTCTTGCATCCTACTGTATTTTGGCCATCCCTACACTTGCACATCTGATTAGGCTATGTAACAGGTGTTACAGGCATGGACTTAGGGTTCATTCTTTAACAATTCTGCTGACTTGACACATGCATCCTTTTGTGCAAGGAATATGATGAGCTTCATGTTGTGTCCAAACCTGTCCTATGTTTGGCCGCCTTATCATATATGTAGGATACACTACTCTAGGACAACAATTTATGAAAGACAGCGCAGTCCAAAACAAACATTTTGATGGATATATACTTGGCTTTAAAATATTAGAAGAACCAAGGCTATTAGGTGCAATTTTTATGCAATATTTAAAGACAAACTTGTAAATATTGGAGTATATTTGTGATTTACTTGTGAGATTAAAGAGTAATAAAACAGAATAGTAGGGAAAAGGATGATGATACTCTATGACTATCTAAATCTATGACTGCCACACAACGTCTGAATACAAATGATTTTAAGGGACATCAACTTACAATGGTTGTAAGAAACATCATAAAAACTATGTGTGTATATTACAATGATTTATGATACACTTTGTACTATTAAACTTGAAATGGGGATCGCTGCACAACACCATGCAAACCTCACTTTGACAAAAGTGTCAAACTGGTCTTAACGCAAGTCAAACTCTGCTTTATCAAGCTGATGCAAGGAAGCCTTGCAAACAACTACGATGCTCTTCATGGGGAGAGTTACCACCCTCTGCCCTAGTCTTGTTAAATAAGCTCTTGCATACTTGAGCTTAGTTATGCTTAACTGGGCATCGTGAAGCTCAGCTTTAATTATTGTTACAGCAATTAAACAGTAGGGTTCAGGTAAAGGAGCTGTTAGACATTGCATAGTTTGTTATAGATACTATATTACCTCTCATGCAAACTTACTAACATAGGATTTTTGTCCAAACAAAATATGGTCTATGGTCTGCTATTGAGACCTGTGTGTAGGCAAACTTTAGTAATAAGCTGTTATAATTACAGTGGGATTCACAGTTACTGCTTGGGTATATTACAAGTCTGCCAAAGAGCCAGGTGTTATACATTTGGTGGTGATGGTTTACGTTTACACCATAACATTGAGTCAAACTTCCACTGGTAGCATAAGCTAACACGATATGCATTATCATTATTATTATTAAACCATGTTGAAGTTACAGCCACCACTTGTTCCTGACCTGTTCAGGTAAATTCCTATGACGTAGTTTGCCCACTCCTAACCCGGGGCGTCCTAAGTGACTCAGGAAACAAAGAATGTAGGACTTATTGGTACATGGGATAGAAAAACTAAATAACAGCATTGACTATACAAAAGTGTAAATGAAGAAAGAGGGGATTTATACTCCAAAGTATTCACCGTCTCAAAAGCCAGGTAAAGGTGGGACATGGTGGTCCCACTTAGGTTGTGTGTTCCACTTCAATAGCCAACTAGTTCATCTAAAGTCTTCTTTTACAATGAAGCAAACACACGCTTCAAAGTATGGAAGTTGTTCCAAAATTATATTTAGTCTCATCAGCGGCTGATATAATCCGTTAATGTAGTAACAGACTTGTGAAAGTCATGTAGAAATGTATGGTACAAAATGAATACTTACCGGGCGGTTCGACCGTCGCTTTTTAGATCCGCGTAGAAACATGATGTCTGTTGGACTTTCAAAACACAGATCCGTTTCCAGGCGGTCAAGAGGAGGCGAAAACAGCCTAGGTTGGTCCAATAGTCTTTAAATTAACACCGCCTGCGATAAACTACATGATGTTCGTCTTGCTCGTCCCAAACTCTTGATTCCGCCTTAACTGCTTTGGTCAGTGTCAAGCTAGCCGGAATGTAAAATTAGACTTCCGATAAGTAACTTTCAAAATAAAACCCTTATTGACGAATATGTGTTGCAAACGTTTTTTTAGGTAATACAAAACATCACAGTGAAAATAAATATGTATATTAGTATGAATATGATTTCGGTGAAAATAATAATACAGTGTTTTCTAAAGTAATTTCAAGCGTTTTTTTCAAAAGTGACTAATTTACGCTTTTATTTTGAAGGCAATATCTCCTAACTTTCCGTGTTATCCTAGCTCACTTGACACAACTCCAATTTTACCTTTCCACAGTCCTTTACGCACAGCCGACTGTCCCAAAATTGGGCCTATCAACAAGCTTCACCTAGGCTACAATAAAGCCTACTACTGTACCCATCTATACCACTCCTCACATTTCTTCTCCCTGTTTCTGGGGCCATTTTAATTCAAAACTCTCCTCTAAGGCTTTGACTCACACACCATGTGCGTCTATAGTGGAGCTCTGAATTGTCCATCTGTTCTGCTGCAAAATGTTACATCGGGAAACGTTTAGCCAATGGGAGGAGTCAGGACTGGACTCCTGGGGTGATTTTATTATGACTGTTATTTTAACTTAGGGCAGGGGGTATTCTGCATATGGAGCATTCTAAACATGTAACATAACCTGTGTTTTATTTGAGTTATTGTATTTGTGCAGGAAGAACTGCCTCATGATCACATTAAGTCTGCAACAGCACGGCACAAGCGCAGCAACATCAGGGATTAACTTCAAAACAGTCGGTATGACCCCAAAACAAAGGATTATCGTTCTACTGTAGGTCTTTTAAATGACATGGGTAATGTAATGGTTATTAAAAGTGAAATGCAGTACCACCATTGTGAACAGGGAAGCAGCTATTGATTTTTATAAACGCACTGCAATCTCTAAATCTGGAGAGAGGTATTATGCATAATGGATATAGAAAATGTCAAATGAGATCAGAAATCACAGATGTATGCTGCAGCATGTCAGTAAATACATGATAGGACTTGTGTAAAATAATACAAACCCCTAATAATAAGTAGACCACCGGCCTGGTGATTTTTCTCATGATGATCACCACACTGCCATGTTAAGATCAGACTAGTTTGTCATTGCCTCGTTTAGTTCATCAATGGGTGATAAATAGTAAGGGAGTCCTGGCCTATTAGTCCCTCTGGACAGGCTCGGTGATAGTGAAAAGCAATCTGCCTCCATCTAGTGGCAATCCGATAGAAGACAGGCTGCTAAAATGTAAAACAAATCTTCACTAGGGTTAGCAAGACAATTAATTTACCATGCTATCAAAACAAATTCTTCTTGAACAGAGAAACATTGTGTAGTAAGATGGATGTACAATGAAAACGTCATGTCTGACAAACTTTCTTTGTTGTAACAATGGCTTTTATTTCCCAAAGCATTGTTGCTTAGACATTTCAAATTACAAACTCTTGTAAAGCATGTTAGAAACAACATTGAGGCCACATTTTACTTGGACAAAGAAATATTATTCAGGAAGAAGGGAAATTTACAGAAAATATTAAATTGGTGCTATACACATCCTAAAATGCCAACCATGTAAATTTCTAAAACATATGATTTTTTCTTCCTTATCTTCATCAAAAAGATCATATAACCAAAAGGCACTAACCAAAGAAAGTTTTTTTGGACTGTATAAAATGTCAATAGAATAATAATCTGCACCTTGAATATTTGTTACAAACACAAATTAAAAAAAAAAACACACGACCTGAGTAAGAATCAGGATAGGCAAAAGAGGAGGGTGACAATATGATTCAAATTGCAAATCTGCTCACGCAAGAGTGAGCAGGTCTTTGGTGGTTATTGGATGTCTAGGGTTCCTAAGACAAAGCTCTGATGAGTACAGGAAGAGGAGAAATAATGATGATCGATGATGTTAGGTCACAAACATTTGAGTTCCCGGGTGTAAAAGACATACAAGTAGGATTGCAGGCAGTGATAGCACTGAACTATAAGAACAACTTTAGCTGAGGTTAATTCTAAACAGATCTCAAGACACTATATCACACTGGGAGCGTTGCACAGAGCTGTGTTTTAATGGTAGCAAAAGGGAATGCTCTTGCAATCATTACATTACAGTCATTTAGCAGACGCTTTTATCCAAAGTGACTTACAAGGGTGATCGTTAACACTATGTGGGAATCGAACCCACGACCCTGAAACTGAGTCTCTCTACCAACTGAGCTGTCCCTGCCAGACGCAATCCTTACTGAAAATGTACAAAATAAAATGTTTAACCTAAAGCACCCATTCATGTGTAAATTATTTCTTAAATCAAAATACAGGCAACATAGCTCTAACGGTGGACATGCTGAGCGTGACACAGTCATCGCTTTCTCCAACAGTCCATTAGAACAGCAGAAACTACAATACTACACCAATTAATATGACAAGCTGCTTCACGATATCGACCAAAGCTTTACATTGTCTATTATTTACACCTTTCCCTTTTCATCGGACCAAACGTTGAGCAATCAGTGGTACATAGAGGTTTGAGTACAGTTTTTTTTCTGAGGGGAATTCCTCATACAGTAGTTATGATTTTGTCCCAAATACAGACACAGACCACTTACTTTATCCTTCACGTCTCACTGCGTTGTTGGCCATGGCCTCCTCCTCTCAGGCACGGTCCTAAGTGAAAGTTTTCCTCTGTTCGGTTAATTTGTGACCTGTTCCTTTTAGTGTCCGACTTCCTTTCTGCCTTCTGTGTGTTAACCTCCTTCCTTTTTTGTTCTTCTGGTGTGTACTTGACAGGGGGCAAGTATCTTGGAAGTGTTTAAACTCTGTCATCTGCAAACCAGTCAGACATTGAAAGAAACACATTATACACACACTATATGAAGCAGGATGTTGTTATAGACAACATGTGTTTTTGGAGGACAATATAAAAGTGAAGAGTCGTTTTTTTGTTCTCACCAGTGGAAGCTGCTGTGTGCTGCCTGCTGCTCTTGAGCTGCAGAAAGATGGTATAGGCATCATAGGCAAACAGGAAACCTGCGACCAAACCAAATACCTGGGGGAAAGGGGAAAATCTTTAATGCAAACATTTCTTGTGAAAATAATGATACCAGGGCGTAATATACTCCTATTAAACTGACCCTATTATGTTCCACAGCTAAAGAGGAAGGAAGCACATATGCAGTATGATGACAGCAGCGTTACTCAATATTAGATAAGCACCTTTTCTCCTCATCTCTGCTGGGGTGTTGGTGTGTCTCATATTAAGCATAACACGTGGTTGTAAAAACCTCTTGGAATTCAATTTTCACAACATAATAGGACACATTCATAGTTCGTGGCCAATGGCTGTCAAAACAAGCAATAAAACTTACAAATCAACAGCTTAAGAGAATTCAAGCTGAGCTACGGAGGTTTAACTGACCCCGCCTGCGATCCCAGCGCCATCCCTAGATCCTCCAGTCACGCAGATCAGAGAGACGATGATGTACAGGATGGCGCCGATACAAGCACGGAAGAAATCCTGCACAGAAGAGGGAAGCGAAAGCATCTTTAAGTAGCCACAAAGCATTGCGTAACTCCGTGCATCTGTGTGTGTCTCTGAGATTGCGCGGTGAGGCAACTAATGTCCAGTACTCACGCTCCAGACCCAGTTGACCACTTGGAACTGCTTGTCCAACTCCATCATGAAGACGACAAAGAAGATCATGGAGAAGACCATCTCACAGATGGCCACAGCAGAGTAGCCTCTATAGGAGGACGCCGCATAGCAGATGAGGATGATGAAACTGATTAACTAAGGATGGTTGAGGGGAGGGAGGGACATGGGAGCAGTGTTGGAAACAAAAACAAAAAATATTTCGTTATTCGGCAGCCTTGAGGGAAAAGAAGCCCCAGAATGGAGAGGATATCCCAGAATGCTTTGGGGACATCTAACTATAGCTTACAGCAAACTAATAAACAGTGTCTAAATTCCTCCCCTCCGTTAGACTTCAGGTCAGGTCAGGTCGAATGTGTGGATCAGCTGCAGTTCACCTGAGAGGGCACAAGTCGTCTCTCACTCTGATAAAACAAACAGTGTTTCATTTACTCCAGCCAGTGGACAATTCAACATCAACATCAATGCAGCCATTTTTTGTCAGGGGAAATATTTTCTACACAAAAATAAAAAACGCTTTTAAAAATAGATGAAAAAAAAAAAAGGGATGGCTTATAACGCACTCCAATAAAGTAGGCAGTCAGTCTATCCATCACATGCTGCTGTCATCTTAGATTTATAGTGTGTTTTTTCCATCAGGAACACATTTTTCCATAAGAGGGAAAAAAATAAGCAGGCATTTTTCTCAGTCCATTCCACTGAAATGCTGCCAGTGTGGAGAAATCATAAACTTAGACAGCCCACAGTCCAAGACCTGTATCAGCCTTGTTTCAATACTTCCATTGTTGTTGCTGTTTGACTGTGTGGGTAGATGCATCCAAAGAACACAGGCATATGATGATCGTGAAAGAATGGACACTTTAAACAATGTCATGTCACAAGGCATTTCTGAGGAGGATGCTGATAGAATGGTTACTAGGAAGGCTATGAGATTTATGGCCATTAACATTTTAACCGTTTATAACAATTTCTACAACATAGAATCTTTGTTCTATGAGAGAAACATGAATGTCATGAACGTGACTACCGTGGTTTAAAATCCTTTACCGCAGCCAGTAGTAGTCAGTGATTTTGTCACAATCATTAATCTAACTCTGCATGTAGTTGTTACATATTATTAAACTGGGTCTTTTTTTAAGATTATTTTTTTGGCCATTTTTGCCTTTATTGGACAGTTCAAAGTGGAGAGAGGAAGGACAGATTGGGAGAGAGTGGAGGGGGGTGACATGTAACCGGATCCAAACGCAGCACATTGCAGTAACATGGTATGCACCTCAGCCAACTGAGCCACCAGGATGCCTCGAGTCTGTTTTCAAGCATACCGTGAGCACATATAGGTGGTGCACCATTTAGTTGCTCAAGTTGTTTGGTTGTCCTGCCTTTTTGTGTATTTACAACTAAAGGTGCCACATTCCTTGTGTCAAAATGTCTGAAATAAATTTGACTGATTCTGATGTGCATCTCTAGAAGACAGGTCCTGTTCTCAGACACAGACAACTCAAATAGTAGGAAGTGTCAATTCACTGCAGTCTGATGTAACAGGCTCCACACCAGCCCAACATCTGTCACTACTCTTTCCCCTCCCCACGCCCCCAACTATGTCACACACATGTGCATACACACAGATGCATCAGTAGTTCATGTGTTCTCGAGACTGGCACAGGCTGCCTCTGTGGAGTAGTGGGGTGGCCGAGGCCAAGGTCCTACACAAAGAGGCTCTATTCTGGCCTCGGCCGGCTGCTCTGAGGCCAGCAGCTACTGAAGAGGCCGTCACACAGAGAAACACCCACTGCACAAGAGTCCTTCACAACAAGAAAGGCTCTGAGCTGTTGACACCTTTATGTCACGACACAGCGGCAGATCTGTTTGCACGGACAGCTTTAGACACCCCGTTAGGATCTATTCACATCGGTATAATGGACTGCTCTTTTAAACTTAGTGGGGGAAATTGTGAATGGTTGGCTAATTATAGTCAGTAGCAACATGAGAGCCCAGAGACAGTCCGTGGTACAGAGAAACACCAAACAACAACGGTTGCTAGGGAAGTTATTTACATTTTGGGGTGGTTTCGGGGCTCGCCGTGACTCGTATTAAGGCATGTACCATGTACTAAGAACACTGAGACTTCACGTTCGGTTCCTGACATTTGTTGCACATCATTCCCTCACTAGTCTGATGAAGAAATGACAAAAAGAAATTTCCAAAAAATGGGGCCGCTTACGAACAGAAGGGTGTATGACTCAGTGTATGACTCACACTGGTTTATCATCACGACTAGCCTAAAATTACATTAACTGGGCGAGTGACTGCAATGTGAGCCTTACGTTGTTCTGCAGCTTCAAACATGTTCAAGAGCGGTCATGGCTCGGTCAGGTTGTTATAGAGGGAGCATCGTGAAGAAAAAAAACTCAAACATAATTGAGTTTGACAGCATGCAGACCTTGCTGTCAAAACTTGCTGATCGTGCATACAGCAGGCTTCCGTTTAACACACCTAAAGCAAATAAGACACTTGTTCTGAACACACCCTTGGTATGTCAGCTGGGAGATTCTGCTTGGGTTATGTGTCCTATTTCCCGTTAGATTAGCCATAACGGGGAGTGATGTGATTTGTCTTCCTGTTTAGCTCACAATCCTCTCCTTGCACTAAGTAAACTATTTCAGAGATCCACCATCAGAGATGACTCCCATAGCTTTTATAGCCTCCAATAATGGCATGAGTGAAAGGAAGGAACAACAAACTACCTACAGTATCCAGTGAAGTGTGAAACTGTCCTTGAATGCCACGGCGTAGATGTGTGCTAAGCCATTCATGCATTCTTTGTTCCAGGGGGCAGAACCTCACACATAGCCTGGAATTTCCATTACCTCTGAAAAAAAACAACCCTGTTAACGTGGGTGGACCACCAAGATCTGAGTCTGAGAGCCTGCTTCAAACGAGCTATCTGAGTTCCAAACCGCCTGAAGAACAGAACGTTTTCCTCAGTCATCCACATATGGTGCTTTCCTCAGTGTTAGCGGCAGAGTAATAACCCTGCAGTACAATCAGATGTTCAGCGCTGCTACTTGGTATGCAGCTGTAACGTGCTGCTGGGAGTTTGTGTGGTAATACTGTGCTACATGTGCCTAACTTCAGTGGCATGGTGAGAAGCTAATTCAAACTTTTACCTCAGAACTGAAGATAGGGACTTAAGGTCAAAATGGCTGCTGTATTAAGAGAACACTGTGATGTGGAATGCAAACAAAGTCAGCCATGCGTAACTCCTGGCCAACAAAAACATGAATATAAGTGTCCTCAGAGGTAGAAAGCGGCTATACCTCAACAGAAAATCAGATATTTAGACCGGACACTTGACACATACGTAGACCAGAGTGATTATGATTGGGATTGAAGTGACTGATGCTGCTCAGATATTTGTATTTCTAGACTGAAAAGTTTTTATATTCTCGTTAACTAGAGCCAAATGTGTAAAGCCTTATGTGGAAAAAAAAACGTCACTTCATGAGCCTGTATATTATTATGAACGTGATGTAAATTGCAGTTTTTCTTTCCCGTAATTGCGCTGTACTCCTACTAGTCCTGTACTTGTAGAAAGTAGGCTATGCAGCCTATAGAACAATACAGGTTACACGTCGAAAAGGAGGTGGCTTAAACTACAAGAAATAAAGTCGCTGTACCAGGTTCAAGAGTCAAAAATGGCAGGTCGTGGTTGTGTGACCTTTCATCTGCCATTTTTGACTCTCAGCATTTGGCTCTTGGGTGCCAAATGAGAAAACAGTCATGTGACAGGTGGAAGCTCTTAACCCCCTTGTCTTGACCCCCACCCTTAAGACCACGTGTCTCTCAAGCCACGACCAGGCTATAATATCCTGAGACTAAATCTTTTCCATGATAGAAAAGATAAAACAGAATAGACCATGTCTGTTTCATAAATTACAAGGAATCAGGCTACAATAGAATACAGGCTTATATAGGCTAGGCTTACTCTCTTCTCTCAGATGCATTAGCCTAATACTGAAAAAATCGATAACCACCATGTAGGTTTCATTAACCCACTTCATCTATGCAATATTGATCAGTGACAGAAGACTGAAGTAGGCAGAGACAACATACTACAGCCAGCCTAGGTCACTGTAGATGTTTCCAAGAGAGACCTCCAACACCTGCAAAGCAAAACGTTAGTCTGTCCAAGTCAATGCACTTACTATTTCTGCAGCGAGAATAAACCCTTTTTGGGTCCTGACGTAACTTTTCAGCTTCTCCAGGTTGCTGGTAGCGGGACTGGCCGCAGAAGTATCAGCCATTCTGTAACAACTGGCTTATTATTACAAGTCTATGGTATCTTTAAGCTTTACCTGAGTCGACGCGCAATATTTGAACAAACAACCTTGATTTGAGCGCTAATACCCGGAAATGTGGTAAAGTACAGTCCCTTTAGTTCCGACTCGGGGTGGCTTGTTATTTTTTCCTGTCCAGTGAAGAAGTTTCCAGCTAAAAAAGCCTAAACTTCGCTTCAACGCGGCGCTTCTCAGACAAGTCTGCTCTCTGCAAGGAGGGAAGAAGTGAACAACTGACAGAGGGGCGTTGGCTTTCACTTTTCAAAGGATTGTGTGTCTGTGTGTGCTTAGTGTGTGTAGTGTGGTTGTGTGGTTGTGTGTGGTTGGGGAGCTGTTGGCACTGGCACCACTGTGCGGGGCTTGTCTCATGCTGCCTTCCTGTGCCACTCGTAAACTCCTTATTGCATACGACAAATGCTTTGGGTCGGAAATGATAACAAAATGGACCTTGTAACGAACGAAGTTCTTTGGTGGCTGTTGTTTTATTTAGGAACTAAGCAGCACTGAGCTACCTTGCGCATACTGAAGGGGAGGAAATGGGTGTAGGATTTACTGGCTTAAATACTTAATTTTTACCACCACTTGTGGACACTGATTCCATGGAAGCCGATCCATGAACATCACATCTCGGCAGCTCGTCACTCACAGAAAATGTATTTACCGTATACGTATTTACCCCTTTGCTACCTCGTTCATAACGCCTCACATTTACGGTATTTCCGACAGCAAATCAAGGCAGCATAGCTAAATGTCCATCTTGTTGATTCACCGACATGCGGTGGGCTGTTAGCATGAAACACAACTCTTGATAATCATCTTACACGTATATTAAAACCAAACGCTCAATGTACGTGTAAGATGATTATCAAGAGTCGTGCGTGTGTAAGTAAGTGTTGCTTTGACAATGGTGCCAACTAGGCAACGCTGAAGCCCCGCCCACCGTGCGGCAGCGCCCACTGCACTTACAGGACGAGCGTTGTCTGAGAGAGCGACAGGAGCAGGATTAATTCTCATTTCATAAGTACATCATAACTACACGATTCTATTAAAATATATTAAATATAGTTAGAGGTCTCCATTTTATTTTTACCATGTCCATGAATTGGTTCACCGGTAGACGTGAATGGGATAACCAGTAGTGTAGTTAGTAGTAGTTTAGTAGTAGTATTTTTTTTAATGTTGTATTACATTAATTCACTTTTGGTCACAGTGAAGTTTGACCGACGTGCATGTCCACTCTCAATACAGAACAGTTAATACAGTAGGACAAACATGTTGGACTTCATGTCCCGAAATATATAAATTCCTGGTGTCCTTTTGCTTGAACTGCTCGTTTAGTTTCATTAACTTATGTTCAATCAGAAATAGTAGAAATAATGTTTGACGGATTTTTGTATCTTTGCTGCGGTTGTTAAATTGGTCTTAAATTTAATTCCAGGTAGCATTAAAAAGGTCTTAAAAAGTCTTAAATATGACTTTCTGACACCTGCAGATACCCTGGTCTGTTGTACAAAACTACTAAATTACCTAAACACATCCTGCATTTTTAATTGTCTAAAAAGTTCAACTGAAATAAAGTTTACAGCTGTAGCATTGGAGGACTGTTTGTCTGTTGCTGTTTGGTTCAGAACACATTTCATAGTAAAGTAGTGGTGTTTGCTTCATAGGGCATTTCCTTTTTCTATTTTGGGCATCCGTTCTTCTCACTGGTAAAGAAAACTCCCTATTAGTTACAGACTTACAATGGCATCCCCTTAAAATAGTACATGTGGGTGCACAAGCTCAGCCACTAAGGTCAACTCCTATAAGGAGAAGTACACAATTAACCTTCAACAGAATAATTTCAAGTTTATTTCATTTTGTTTCACATGGATTCCATATAATAAGAATACAGTAGAATTCTGGAGAGTCTTTGATATTTTTTTTCTCTGACTTATCATTATCATAAATACTAATATGAATACATCATACACAATAAACACAGCACTATCCAAAGGCGTAGAGAGTTTCACAAGACATCATTCACCACTAACAACAGATTATATTTCATCTCAGCATATTTATAAGAGCTACAGTGAGAGATAGAGAAAAAAGGGAGAGAGAGAGGGGGAGGGGCTGTAGAGGAAGAGAGAAAGCAAGGTGCTTCTACACTGCCTGATTCAAAGAACCCTGATTTTAAAAAAAATGAGTGAATCCAAGACTGTGCAATGGACCAATATAGATGAACAATAATTCTTCATTTTGATGAGCACTGTGGAAGCAAAACTACCAATCAAGACACATCTCTTACCATTTGGCAAACATTTTCTTCTCTTATATCCAAACGGGGGATTGACAGTAGGACAAGTGTAGTTATCTTGAAAGGAGTAATTATTGCAGCACTTACTCTGTGCTTTGTGTAAAATCTAGCAGAGCTGCTGTATGTGCTGTACAGTAACCATTATGACGAATCAAACATACCATGGTGTTACTTTATAGTGTAACACTTTGCTGCAGCTTTTAGCCTCAACCTCTCAAATTTGTTCAGGGCTGCTTTAGGATAAGGAGTAAGATGCATGCATTAAATTCCCTCGCCTTCGGAGAGAGAAGGGATGAAGAAGGAAGGGGGGAATGCAGGAGAATTATAACTGGAGACATATTGTTCAGATCGCCTCAGAATATTTGTTTACCACGGCTTGAGCATGATCTTCAAAACAGCACAGGTGTGCCATATAGTATATTTTTGTTCTCACTTTACCTACGGTAGATGTTATTGTGAATATGTATTTAATCGATTACTGTGCAATAGAAACGCCAGTTAAAAAACTATATGACTCTGTCTTACTACTTCCTGGACCACAGAAAAGGCGATCAAAACAGGACAAAGTTCATTGATGAAATTTGTTTGATGCCATCACATAAATCCAAACAAATAAACAAACACGCTGCTAAACAGTTGTTCACTTCCCTGATTCACAATTTTCACACTGAGAGCACACTACAGCAGGTTTTGGAACAGCATAGTATTAGCAAATATCAGATGCTACCATGCTCACTAAATGTCATTACTCTATGCGAATGTCTTTTTATGTCAGGTTTTTAAATTTTCTGTGTAACACAAGAGCTAAATCCTTTCTTGACAATGATAGTTGATGGATAAAAACATATAAAAGCAAACAAAAATAAAGTTGAACCAAACTACTCACATAACCCACTGCTATCATCACTTCACTGCTATTACTACACATCACTCCTCCCCTACACATGTTTCATGTGCATAATCCTTTTTTGCTTTAACAATTGCCATCGCATTGTCAGCAACCTTCACCCTATGACGTCCCTTAAACTCTCTCAGGAATGCTGATCACATAAAAAAAGCACAATGAGAAAATAAAAAAAGATGTCATATATTCTGAAATGAATACACAAAAACATTACGGTGGTAATAATAATCCATGACGGGGGAATTGAAGGACTAGAGGGCTAAACTATGTGAGCTCCTAAACAGAACCAAAGTAAATGCAATTGAATAACTCTGTGCTCAACATTTGTTGTATAACAACTAATATGGAGTGCACAATTATTCAACTGTGTACAGTTAATAATATATATCAACATGTTGATATTTACACAGCACAGACAAATACATTCTCCCAAGTTAAATATTACTACAATTTTTCATAAATGTAAGTCTTTTCCATTACAAGATTTATCTTAACTGTTCATCAATGAATGTTTTGGTATTGTATTCAAGTTTTTCTCGTATAACCAAACAGACAATCCTCTGTTGTCTTCTACAGTTAAATACATCACGAGAATAAACAGCATGTTACAGCAAGGACCCGTTTCCCCTTTACCCCCCAGCCCGCTCCCGGTGGTGTTCCC
>OOFE01014702.1:0-15230 GCA_900323365.1 Monocentris japonica | reverse complement strand
TGAGAGAAGAGAAGGGGAGAGGAGAGGAGAGGAGAGGAGAGGAGAGGAGAGGGGAGGGGAGGAAAGGAAAGGAAAGGAAAGGAAAGGAAAGGAAAGGAAAGGAAAGGAAAGGAAAGGAAAGGAAAGGAAAGGAAAGGAAAGGGGAAACAAGGAGAAGAAAAGGCAGGGGAGAGGACAAAGAAGATGAGAGGACAGCAGATGAGAGAAGAGAAGGGGAGAGGAGAGGAGAAGAGAGGAGAGGAAAGGAAAGGAAAGGAAAGGAAAGGAAAGGAAAGAAAGGAAATGAAAAGAAAAGGGGAAACGAGATGAAGAAAAGGCAGAGGAGAGGAGAGGAGAGGAGAAGAGACAAAAAATTGAAAATACACCAAATAAAACTGGCTTTAAAAACAAAATCTCATTCCTCTTCATATCTTAAAACGACATTAAGGGAACTGATTCTGTTTCTGCAAATACCATCCGCCCACATCTGTAGAGAACAGACTGTCCTCTGTGGTTGCGTAATCCATGTGGCATGAGGTGAGAAAAACTGACTCCAGACACTTTGGTATTACAATGGTAAGGACACAATGTACTCTCTGCAACAGGCTAGAAACATACCAGTCCAAGGCCATGGCATGTATGTGACTTTGACTGTTGTTCCTGACAAACTAAAAGAAACAGGCTTACTCAGCATGAACACTTGACACACTCCAAGAAAAAGCTATTTTTCCTTCTTTTGCTACCCTGGGCATCTTTAAAATAAGTTCAGTCCAATCAGTGAATGGTTTCAAAAGACCAAGTCTGCCTTGTGAGATCTCGGTCGTTCTAAGAAAAGCGTATCTGTGAAAGGGCGGATGTGCATGGGCTCCTCGTAAAACGTGATAAGACCAGATAATGTAAAGGGACCTTTGGTAAAGCAAACAGGAAAAACATTGATTTGTTTTGTTACTGTGGCTAAAAGAAATGTTTTCCACAGGAATATTCTATAGAAAAGACAAATGGACTGGCTGCCACGTCGTTTGAAAAGAGGTAGAGAGTAGAAAATGGAAGGTTATGTGTGTAGGAAAGGAGGGGAAGTTTGTTTTGTTCATTTTGGATAAGCTAGGCATTAAATGTAGAAGGATATAATAAGGAGTAGGGCTTTTTAACCTTTTATTAGTCTGGGGAAGGTTTTCCAAACATGCACGCTCTTTTTCAGCGTTGCCCTGCTACAGTTACACACATTCTGGGAAAATTCTGCCCGGGAAACTGAAACACTCTTCCCTCCTTCAACGGCTACTGCTGAGTTGCCCTTGAGCAAGGCATTTAACCCTCATACTACTCCGGAGCTGCTCAGTAGCCAACAAGGCTGTGGTTGTAGCGGGGAGCTCCCAGAATCTGACCATGATGGTGGTGCTGAAAAAGAAAAATCTTCATTGGATAAATAAATGCAGAGAGCTGCCAACAGTCTTCTATTTTTGGCCACAGCTCCACTGAAGCAGTTGGGGGTGAAGCACCTTGATCAAGGGCACCTCAGCGGTGGTTGTGGAGGGAGGAGAGAGGGGAACTCATTCACTTTCCCAAATGGTCCAGGGATTCAAACTGGCAACCATCTGGTCACAAGCCCGAGGGGCACTGCTGGTCCTGGAACAAGAAAATTAAAGTTGGTCCAGGACTGTCAGTCAAACCAACTTAGCTGGCTCGGCTACCTCAGTAATGTCTTTGAAGAAATCATGTCTTTGAAGAAAAATGATGATGCCCGCGTTTTCCCTCAAGTCGCAATGTTGTGGCATCACAACAGCCAATTAAGTAATCTCAAGCACGGTTGGTTGGTTTGACAGTCCTGGACCAACATTATTTTTTCTTGTCCCAGGAATAACAGTGATCCTGGAAAATCAGATTGTGCCTGTAACCTTTAGGCTGCCACCATCCAGACTCCAGGGTTTGGGGTTGGGGTTGCATAATGTTTAGATACCTTGTACATGTCCTCATATTTCAAGAAGAGGACATTAGAGTCCATGCGATGTTCCCAGAATTCCTGAACATGTTCAAACCAGGAACCATATCCCACTACAAGAGAGAGAGATAGCTAGAGTGAGACAAATTTGGTCTTTAGATAGACACATAACATTGCATGAGAGTTGCAGCAGATGAAAGGTCACCATGTCCAAGTCCTCCGATACTTACGCTTGTCGTTCATGAAGCGCCGGCAGAACTCCTGGAAGGTTCCTCGGTAGCTCATGGTCCTGAGAGAGCGGTGGAACTGGTAGTAGGACACCACCAGGTCCTTGGGGTTACGTGCCATGTAGATCACCTAGAGGAGAACCACATCACCCAACAGAGTTGGGTACATAATGCTGGCATCTGACGTAACGCTGCTGCTGTTGAACAACCTCGTAGATTTGGGTTATTTTCATGTGTTTATTGTAGCTAAGCTGCAGACTGGAGTTATACAAACAGTTTAATAGTACACAAACTTTTTTCGACGCCAGAGCTGCTCTGTAATCTCATTGGTTGAGTTAAACCTCAAGGGGCGGAACCAAAGAACCACAGTTTAAATTAGTACAAGTTAGCTAACTGACAAACCTGAATGCCAAAGAAGGAACTGGTCAAAATATAAATAAAAATATAAATGGCTTCTTTTTTTATTCATTCATGACCATGGCTTTCATGATCTAGGAATATCAGCAGGCTAGCTAACTAGCTTACCCAGATAGCTATAGGCTAGTTAGGCTAACTAGCTAACCTAGATAACTTAATAAATAAAGTTATGGATAGATTATATTGTTTCAGTTAGTAGTAGAGCACTAGGCTTCATAATATTAGCTAGCTCCTTACCTCTTACCTGCCTTTTTTTTTTTAAAAAATCATGGTTGTGAACCTGAAAATGAGGCTGTTTTCTCAGTTCCTGCTAAGCTGACTTTTTTAACAGACAAGGTTTTCATCCATCTACAGTAACATTATATTGTTTGTGTTGTGTCTCACTCTTAACAGACCTCAGAAGGTGCAGTATGACTCACTGTAATTGTGCAACATCTGCCTCACAATATAGCCAGCGACAACAATATATACAAAGTTTGAACTCGGCGGTTTTAAGCCCTGACAAAGAAACATCAGCACTGTCCGATTTCTGTGGGCTGACCTTGGCCTCTCCGTTGTGCATCGCTGTGGGGAGGAAGCGGTAGGGCAGATGGCTTTTGATCAGGCGAGGGGACGTCAACTCCTGGGGGAAACACAGAGGAGTCATGTCTTTCACTCACTTGCTCCTGCAGACAGCCCTAGTATTGTCAGGTGCTCTCTTATCCACTCACACACACACACACACGCACACACAATCTTTGACTCCACGTCTGTGATGAACTTCTTCCTATATGTTGTTTTTACTCTCCTTGCTTTGATCTGCACTTTAAGGGGAGTTTAACGCCGTAGTCATGGGATCATGGTTGCATTTTGGTGTGGTAACAGGAATGGAACCTAAAGATTTTCATAAAGATCATCATAAAGGTCATCTCCTTTCCTTTTTCACTGATACATAATGGCATTCTGGATCTTGAAGGCATTTTTGGCCTATCCTTTTACTTTTACCATCCCTTTTTCCTGGTTTTACTGGTCAGAGCCTATGGTCCCCTCAAAGAAATAAGTCAATGGTGGGGCTAGTCAATTTTTTTATGTGAGTTTGCAACCTCTGGCCCTTCAAAACAGTATACCCTAAACCTTAAAAAAAATGTTGTTCAAAATATTATAGCCTAAGCCCTGTAATGGACGAGGAGCTTGTTCCCGTGTCTCCCTGCCTTCTACCAAATGCATGCAGGAATAGACTTTACACCCGTTACACCCAACATCAGTAACAATACCTGTATGATGTCTAGGCCAGGTTGGGGGTACTCCAAAACAGGCAGCTGCTCATCGATGTTCATGAGGCCGATCTCATCAGGATCTGCTCCCTGGCTCACTAGATACACGACCTCCTGCAGTAAACTGGTACCTAGGAGGAGAGGCAAGGGATGGAAAGAGAGGAGTCAGAGGACAAGAAGGAAAAGGAGAAAGGGGATAGTGGTAGTTGTGAGTGCAGGGGAAGCTCTAAATAAAAATACAACAAAATGCAAGTCACGCATGGTCGGTGTCTTTATTATTGTTTTACTGTTTTGAATGGGAAGCCAATCAATGTCATTTGTAAGGATAGCTCGATGGGCGTAGCAAGTTTCGTGTTAATCGGACGTAGAAGTTAAAAATCTGGCCAACGCTGCCATTTGGCCAATCAGTGTATATTTTTGGATGGACGAACACAGCCCGATCTCCCCACCCTCCTGGTTTCATCACACGGAGGACAAAATAACTTGGAAGTAATGCATATCTTCAATACAGCATCCGTTTCATCATAATGCTGTTGCTGTTGGGCTTGCTGATGCTCACGTTATGTTCCCCACCCCCTTCAATTCATTTCTTTCCTGTCGTTACCATGCCAATGTTCTCTGCGGTGTCCCTGTGCCTCGTTTTAGCCTGGAGGCGGATAGATTAAATCTGTTCAATCGTTAAGCAGAGGGAAGAGCAAAGGCTCAGTGTTGCACCAGTGACTCCCATCAGTGTCCACACCAGCTACTTAACATCAACCTGATGACTTGCTGGAGGAAGAAGACGCCCGTCTTTGGCGGCAGATCTCCAGTCGGGCTGTGTCTGGCCCTCAGGCTGGTCACATGTCGACTGATGAATCCAAATGATTCATGCTTAATGCCAAATGATTCAAGGCCTTGAAGCAGGCTATTGTCACTTTCCTGAGAAAAGCTTTTAATCTTTACTAGTTACTCATTTAAAAAGTAATAAAATATAAGATTGATAAGATGAATCTCTCAGAGGGAGGCAAGCGTGCGAAGAGGGAAAGTGACTGTCTCCGATCCAAAACTGGATTGAACATCAGCATCGCCTTTTAATGATGAAACGCACTGCAAGATGAGAAAGGACGATGAGGAGCGATGCCGATGTGGCTCTTTTTCTCCTTTGTAGGTTTTGCTATCGTTTACTAGCCACAGTCTGCATGCAGTGCCTTTCTTATTACGTTGGGCCTGCAGAGTGCAAAATACCAAAGCAATGGGCAAAATCAAGAAAAACTAAAATCTTAATCAACACTTTAGGAGTTTCATTCACAAATTTGATATCCACCCACTGAAAACGTTGACACCTTCTCTTACAAAAATATAGTAAAATAAGTAAAACACAGTAAGAGTCACAGTGCTTACAAAATAGATATGATTTCTGATAAATTTCATTTTTTTCCAGACCTAATATTTCACTTTCTCATCCTTATAAAGAGCATGTCTTTATCTTACAGTTGATTTGTGCTCTACCATGGGGTTCACTCAATTCAATTCAATTCCAATGAAATGAAATGTCACCGGGAGGCTACAGTAGACGTGCAAGTTGTATGAGGACGCCGTTTTGGTTTGACAGGATGTTTGAACTCTCTAAACACAAATGGATCCCATTTATCTGTTTTGTCCAAGAACCTGCAGAGCTAGATACCCAGAGGATGTTCTCACCTGGTGGTGCTTCTGATTATAGTGTGTGTGTGTGTGTGTCAGAGAGATGTGTTTTGACAACCCAGTGCAGATGTATTACCTGCAGGGAGACTTGACTGAGCATATGGCAAGACACTCAGGCTCAGTCTTAAATGCCCTGTCATCACAGACACTCTCTCTCTCTCTCTCTCTCTCTCTCTCAGAGAATATTGCTAACCCCATTGACCAAGGTTGGCATGTATGAACCAATGGCATCTCGGTTATACAGTAGTGCGACCATGTGGCCTGTCATGTGTTTTGTTTGCCTCTGCATCAGTTGGCAACAGACACCCCAACACTGAGCGGACAGAAGGCAGTAAGAATGAGGCAACACAAAAACACCCAGTTGTCTGTCTGTCTGTAGCACATGGGTATGTCGTGCAACAACCCTGAGTGATTATGAAATAAATAACAGCGGAGAGATGTGAAATCCTGCAGAAAACTTGTTTTTTTTTGTGAAAACGCGCATTCCTGGCGTCTTCCTACTGTTTCGTTGGGTACTTTTGGTGCCGGCGACCCAAGCTGAGGTCACTGATGTCAGCCTGACCAAAACACTCCTCGCGTGTCTGATTCCTGCACACACACACTGTCTTTTATTTCTAAACTCATATGTGGGTTCGGTTGTGTACACTGCTGGGCCGTTTCACAAACTGGCTAAAAGAACTAAATAAAAGAGATGGACTGAATTTACTGCCGTAATAAGAAACTTAACTGGCATCAGAAAGTCAGAAAGAATAATGTTACAGTGACTTTAAAGTAATGCTTCCATGACCAACAACACATGAAGGAGTCATCTTCCCACCTGACAGCATAGTAACTTTTTTAAAGGATCATAGGGAACATCTGTATTTATCTGTCTGATTTTGATTGACTGGCCTAATGGGGGCGCTATGATTAAGGGTCAACACTTTAAACTCAAACGTAATATCTCAGACACCACTGGTCTGATTTTGATGAAACTTAAAGGGTTGATGCATCTAAATGGAAGTATAATATGTTGGAAATAAGTTCTTCAGATCTCAATTTATTTTATAACATTCAGAGAATCACACTCTTCTTCCCTCGGTGTGAAAGGAGAGTATTTAGTGTGGAGGTGCCAGGAGAGTGTAATTTAATCACGTCCAAGACCAGTTAGCGCCGAGCCTCTATGGATGCTGGGAAATGGGAAATGGCACAAAGCTGTTGCTTAAGGAGCAAAATCTAAACAGGAGGTAGCACGCTCTACTACACACAGAGAAGCTGGCTCTACAGTTTCCTCTCACAGTGTCATATAACAGACCGTCGACCGTAGTATGGTGCAGCAAGCCGCCACGAGATTCACCTATAGCAGCGTTGCATTTATAGCTCAGGCATGCAAGGATTCAAAGTGTTTGTCCGACTGAATGTGCAGCTGTTGATTGTTATTATCAAGCCTCCATGCTATCTGACTGTAAAGGAAGCAACTGCTCTCATTCCTGTGCTGCAATGGGCTCTTTAATCAAAATGGAAGCAGACGCAGGGATGTAGAGGAGGGTAACCTCGACTCAGTTTACCTGCCTGAGGCCGAGAGAAATCTGGGGACATAAATTCATCGAGTACAATATAGAAGTGGCATCAGACTGGTACAGCTTGATGAAGATAGCGTCTCTTAAGGTATAAATCAATGTTTCTCTTGAGGTGCAATTGATTTTAGTTTGTTTATGTGGCTGTTTGCGTCACGATGGTCACCAACTGGAGGTCATGGTTTACCCACCTGTTTTATTTAGGACTACATCACTGAGGCAGATGTTGCTAACATGCAACGCAGCTGGGACTCTGAACAAGGAAATAAAAGAAAAAAAAAATATCCCTTTTCCTTTTGCATTTATTGAGTGAAAGAGAGCACTAGCTGCCCACCTAATGGTCACATGACCAGACCCACCCAGCGCACAGTGGGCACCGTGCACGTCAGCCTGCTTGCAGCAGCGCTGCGCAACCACAGTGTGATGTTGAATGTAAACATTAACTTGCATCTCTGTCTATAGAGCAGATAAAGCGGAAGGGAGCTTGAGCTTGAAATCATCGATTTACTTATCAGGCTGCATTTGTTGACATCTGATTAGTCTCTGTCGGTGAAATAGGCTAGTCTTGCAAGAGAGGTTTCCAGAAGGTAGAAGGTAATGCTGCAGGAGCGCGATAAAACCACAGATATTGAATAACTGTCGTCCGGAGTTTAAATAGGAAGGATTATAAGAATGAACTGTAGCTGGTAAACTATGGTAGGAATAAGAGAGGCAGGCTATGAATTATGGCCTATAGCCTATTCTGTTCTATTCTATTCTATTATACTCTACTCTACTCTACTCTACTCTGATGTGTATCTCTGTAATTTCTTTGCACATACAAATGAATGCAGCGCGTGATATTCAGACGAGATTAGATGCAACTTTAATGGCTCCCGTGGGGAAAGTGGGTCGCCGAGGCAAGCAGAGAACGAGCATGAGAGAGAACTGAAGATACAACGACCATCTACCTGACTTGGGGTAGGTGACAATCCATATGTCACTACTTCTGAGGGAGAAGTTGGCAATCTCCTCCATCTTCCCTCTGCAGAAGGGTGGGAGCCGCACTCCGTCAAACTCGAAGTATTTGCTCTCAAACTCAATCGGCGTGCTCGGCGTGTCTGCCTCGCTCTCGGCCATCCTCGAACCGACACCGGAACCCGAGAAGGTTTTGGAAATCAAACGGGGGACGATCAGGAGGTTGTTTCTACGCTGTATTTTTGGGTTGTTTAGCCTTGCTTTGGATGCTATACGGCAGGCGAATGTGGTGACCTTCAGCCAATCACGCAGGAGAGAAGTGATGTAATGCGCGGGCACGTACTCAGCATCAGGACCGTTCTCGCCGTGCCCGAGGATGCGCGTGCCAATGGAAGAGAAAAGATGCTTTCCAATGCTTTTCTTTAATAGAAATATTGCATTACTACCGTATGTATATACCTTAACGAATAGAGACTAATGGTGCGTCTGTGAGTTAATAGACACCATTAGAGACGAGGAAACGCAACAAACTAAATATGAACTACAGCAAACATTAGTAAGAGTATAAATTCAAACTCTAAGTAAAAAAAATAAGGTAAAAAAAATTAAATAAGAAAGAGAGAGAGTCTTTTTTTGTTGTTGTTTTCGTACGTCGATTAGACTGACGTCACTGCGCTTTACCGAGCCTTCTGCTGCTGATTGGCTCTCATGGAGAAAGGGGCCTTGACAGCTATGCCGCTCACCCAATCCTGCTCTCTGTAAATTATGCTACTTTAAGTCTTCCTCGTAAATTCCTAATTTCAGTTTTGAAACCTAGAAATAATACAGTATAGTTAGGTCGAAGTTCACCAGCTGTTCAGAATCAGAATCAGAATCAGAATGGGGGTTTATTGCCAAGTAAGTTTACACATACAAGGAATTTGCCTTGGTCTGATGGTGTAAAACTCGCTGAGTGAGCCTAAGACAGTACATTCAATCAGGACTTTAGTCTGAATTGTGTCATAAAACTATTATACACCATGTGGCCAAAACATGTTGTGGCAACTGACTCTGCAGTAATGAAAGTACAAGTACTACCTGACATGTCTTGCATAAATTCTGAAATCTGAAGCATTTTGAACTAGATACTCATTTTCACCTTTTGATTCACCTAAAACACATACAAATATCCATCCTGTGAGTTTATCCCAACAAGAAAAATTAAGAGGTTCTGGATAATATACTCTGCAATGCATGCTGGGAAGTATGCTAATAAACTAAAAGTGTTTAATCTGATCAGTTTAGCGAATGTTTCGTAAGATGTTCTTTCAACTCCTAACTTTAAGTCACAAGACTGAAGCCGGTACTGAGGGCTAGCAATTGTAAATTGAAATTGGCAAACACACATTTATATATACACTGAGTTAATGATTAAAGATGAGTTGATTTCACTGAACAAATGCTACATTTTTTCGTCGCTCACATTGGAATTGTAATATTTCCGACAGTACGCGAAGGCAGCATTATCGTTCTATACTTCCAGCTGTTCGTCGGTGTCTCAGTCAGTCTGTTGTTCTCACCGGTTTAATGTTGACGTGTGGTGGGCATGAGGCGAACTGAGTTATCTGTCCACACCAGCGCTGCTACAACTTGATATATAACAGCCCATGTCTCGGTATGTTTGATCTAAACGGAGGCTGGAACCTTTCTTTCGCCGGTTGCGGCTTCCTGGGTATTTACCACATCGGAGTGGCGAGCTGTCTGCTGGAAAAAGCACCCTACCTCGTCAAGGGGGCCGCCAAGCTGTATGGGGCCTCAGCCGGCGCCCTGACCGCGACGGTGCTCGCCAGCCAGGCATCCATAAGTAAGACATCTTGGTCCGGTAGCCAGGAGTGCAGGACCCCGAAAAAGTCCTCTGTTTTATTTCCAACTAGAAAAAATAAATACATTTCACATACATCTCAGTGTTTAGAGATTTGTTTCAACGCATACAAAAAGGTCCAAGATGTATTTATATTTTGGATATACTTTCAAGTATGTTGTCACCATAGGAGGACAGTGAGATCCAGTGTCCAAAATATAACTCATCTACATGTACAGATACAATTTTTAGCTATTTTGTTCATTTCGAAACATATCTCTAAACATATTCTGAAGTCAGTGTGAAATCTATTTTTTTGCAGTATGGGATCACTTGGTATTTTCTGTATGTTCACTTATTAGTTATTATATAAGTTGTTATTTAGTTGTTACTTCTCACCACACAGTAGATGGTTGAATTTGTCTGTCTCTTAAAAAGATTAGATTATTTTTTGGCCATTATCAGAAGCGCACAGACAGCTGAGCCTAATGGGGAGCTTATAAAGGGCTCGTAATGGTTTTCATGTATTTACGTATCTATCTGAATTAGGCAAACATGCCCGGCCTTGCTTTGAAAAGTGTGAGTCAGTGACAGATTGGTGGACCTTTTGGCTTTTCCTAAGCAGTGATAAAGAGTGAGATGTCATTGGGAAGAGATAGACATGTGTGAGTGCAGAGGATCGACCTATGAACATGAACCAATCAGAAATACGAGCGCTATGATGACCTCAGTGTGGGCTCCTCACTCGGCGCAGGGCTCACCCTTCACAGTTCACTCTTCACTGACAGTGTGAATATCGATTGAATTGCAGGATGACATTCGCAGTGTTTGTTTGCTGTCGATTGATCACTGGGGATCTCTGAAGTACTGCCTCCCTTACCTTAACACGCTCTCTCTCTCTCTCTCTCTCTCTCTGCTAGCTAAATGCTGTGAAGATGTGATCGAGGTGGCTAAGGAGGCCAGGAAGAGGAACCTGGGGCCCCTTCATCCCTCCTTCAACCTGGTCAAAGTGATCAGGTCGGGCCTGAACCGCGACCTGCCCTCCGACGCCCACGTGCTGGCCTCGGGCAAGCTGTGCATCTCCCTCACGCGGGTGTCCGACGGAGAGAACGTCTTGGTGTCCGAGTTCAGATCCAAAGAGGAGCTGATCCAGGTGAGGGGGGGTGTGCAAACTACTATGCTTGGTTACAGCTCTTACGGTTTGTTTGGCATTGGTTTGTGTGTTTACTAACTGGAGAAGCTAACTGAAAGGGATTTGTTCTGGCCTAACCCTGTGCTCTGACCACAGGCCCTGATCTGCAGCTGCTTCATCCCCATCTACTGTGGGCTGATTCCCCCATCCTTCCAAGGAGTGGTAGGTCTCTGCGGTCGAATATCTCCATGGAGGTTTAGCTTTGGTTTCCCTTGACTAATTGTTGATGACTATCCATGTGCAATCCAGCGACACTGTAGTGTTTGTTATATTTTTGATTTCCCCTGGAAGCCCCAGTGCGGTTTCTCAAATGCTTCCAGCCCAGTTGCAGCTTTTTAAATGTACAGCATGTGACCCAAAGAAAGAGAGAAATCTTATATGAACCATCTTTGGAAAAGCAAAGCGATGAGAAAAGTGGAAAAGAGCCTGAGTGTGGATGTGAAAAGGAACTTAAGATACTTGAGATGACGACACATGACGACAAACAGCAGTGCAGAGTTTTCTTCAGGTGTAGCTGTGCCCCAAAGTAACAAAGCAGTAATTATTTATTGTTTGAATTTTGTAAATTCAACCACAATAAGAGTAAGACAGAGTGAATGCAAGACTTTCTAGCTAGTGCTACTTTGAGAAATACCACTCCGACGAAAGTGAAAATATACGTGATCGTGCAAAAGTGCAATAAAATAATTGTACGAGAGAAATAATCAAGATAACTGTGCAGGTCTAGTTTCTGTTGCCACTTTTTCCTTCACTTTGACCTATCAGCTGCTGTTGGACTGACGGTGATCTCATCTAGCTAGATACAGCAGAGGTTACTGACTTTCTGTAGAAACTGTGCCACAGTGTGTGTGTGTGTGTTTCCCTGCTTGTGCCACTCCGCACAGTCAGCAGTAGTCAATCCGTGGGCAGACCTACTTCCTACTTCCTGTTGGCAGGTCAGACAGAATCACAGCTGAGTCTATCAGATTGGATTCAGAATATTGGGGCCAGAGTCCAGCCGGGGAAGTCGCTGAGGCAGAAGAGGCCAATCCCCCTTAGACCTCTCTCAGCTTCTCTGTGATTGTCGAAATGTATTTCATAGATGCTGATTTTTCTCTGAATACAGGCTGTTGTCTTGGTCTCAGATGATTGGTGGCAAAGTTCAATGTGAAGCTGGTAGCTTTAGGTTGACAGGCGGCCATTCAGACAGCCTGTTTGTGTGTTCTGTGTTCATTTCCCAGATCGCTCGCTGACTTGGAGCTGTTTCACATGACTCATTGCCTCAATGCTGCATTTGCATTAAAGGCGAATGCCACCCATTGTTTTACTCACATATTTTCCTGCTGTGCCCCAGGGCAATTCAGTCCAAGTTCGTGGGCTTGCTTTAGGGGCGGCAGGTTGGCCTGGCGGTTAGAGAGACCAACCCATCACCAGAGGGTCACTGGTTCAATCCTCAGCACCACCAGGAGGGTGCATTCCAGCTGTGAATTGGTGATTGAAAAAATGACTGGTGCCACAGCTACGGTGCCCACCAACACTGCCAAAGTGCCCTTGAGCAAGGCACCTAACCCCCAACTGCTCCAGGCGCGCTGTCCAGAAGCTGCTGCCTGCACTGTCCTCTGACCAGAAAAGTGCATGTGTGTGGGGTGATGTGTGTGTATCTAGTCAGAGGTATGTGAAGAAACAAATTCACTGCATGCATTCATGTGTTAGTGCCAAATAAAGTTGATTCATCAACCATCTTTCTTTTTCTTTCCTAAAACTGGAAACCAGAGAGGGGGTGCCCCAACAGACTGATTTTGTGGAGTCATAAGATGCTAAGTTGAGTTGTCACGTCTTATGGGTCCACAAAAGTCAGCGCCCCATTCATTGTCTATGGGGCACTGCCAGATTTTACATTCCAGTGACATCTCAAGGGTTTTTTTCCTCAGCTTCTAGCTTTAGGAGAGAGCGGTGTGTGTTCACAAATGTTGACTGAACTGTGCTGGGGCACGGTACACGTGTAAAGTCTTAAAGTGTATGTCTGCACGTAGTAGTCGTTGACATGAGGCATGATGCCATAAAGGAGAACAGCCCGACATCAGTCAAATACAACACACTTCAAAAACAAACAAAAGACACAGAAAAGTTACACAGGTATAAATGTCCACATATGGATATTATTATTTTGGATTGTTTTCTTATTTCCATGTCCTTGTTGACCTATATGTCACAACAGGAACACAAAACACAGAAGCTGCATTTTTTTTTTTACCCATTTGTCTTTTGCCAACTTCTCTGCCAAGCTGAAAGGGATTTTAGAATTGGCACTTCTGTTCATTTTCTCATGTTGAAGAGGTTGAATATGACCCTGAAATGGGACGACGAGTATTTCATTACATAAATGTGCCACAGTGGATAAACTCTCACTCATGTTAGAGTTGGTGACAGATAACTGAGCGAGGCAGATTCTTGCAAGCGCTGGCCACAAGATATGGGAATGCAAATAACTTTCAACGTTTGTGCAGAAGGACTCAATCTCTTCCTCTGTGCCTCTAGCGCTACGTGGATGGAGGGATCAGTGACAACCTCCCCCAGTCAGGGCTGAAGAACACCATCACCATCTCACCCTTTTCAGGTGAGAGCGACATCTGTCCGCGGGACAACTCCACCAGCTTCCATGAGCTGCGCTTCACCAACACCAGCATCCAAATGAACCTGGGCAACATGTACCGCCTCAGCAGGGCCCTGTTCCCGCCAGAACCCAAGGTAGGATGGGCAATTTCTGCATTCTCAGATAGTGGTGAAGTGGTAATCCCTGTCAATCACCTGTCAATCAAACAGTGTGTCCAGTACTGTGACGTCTTTTTCCTTGGATTTTCTGTTGATGGAGTTTGAGTTTCTGTAGGTGGCGCTCTTTTCTTTGTCTGTTCAGTAATATCTGGGTGTGTTTTTGGCCTCTTTTGTTCTCCCTATTCTGATTCTCTCCCCTTATCCCATGTTGCCCTTTATTATTCCCTCTTGTGACAACATTAGGTAACCCTCAAGATGAGGTGAACTTTGACCTTTTGGGGGTAGATCTCTCTGCTATGTTGTTATTGTACAGCCTGCATCCTCACCACTCCCCTCGCGTGTTGCTCCGTCTGGATCCTGTGATTACGTAATTCTCAGAGTGAGGAATTTGTCGCTCTGTACCCGGTGACCTAAAAACCCCAGGGAAACACTTCTACTCATACACACTCTGCCAACACAAACACGCACACAACATCTGATGTTTAATTAGCCCATACTAACTAGTCACTGCAAGCACATCCTGTCACCTACCTTTTCAATGTGGGATTACACAGAATTTGAACATTAAATAACAGAGAGAACTCTGTATTTTGACCTATGACCCCTGGTCAGACGGTTCCAGCCAATGTGGGGCTATCAGGACCTCAGCTGATGTCAGTGTTCGCTCTTTTATTGAAGCAGTTGCACTTCTGCAATAGCAAACTGACCAAGAGGCTGTGGCCATAGCGCCATAGTGATAGTGATAGGACACATCGTTAACCGATAAGATGACGATTCTCTCAGGTTCTATAATGTATAGATGTACATCCTGTTGACTTTCTATCAGACATGTATATTTGAAGAATGTATCACAGGTACATCTCTTCATATAACCTTCTGGCTCTGCCAAGAACTAAAAAACAAAAAAAAATTCATGATTTCCAAAAAATCCACGAACAGGAGCAGCAGCACTCCAAAAGACAAAAAGTATTTATTATAGTATTTTTTTTTTTGTATTTTGCAGGTGCAATCTTGCCCATAATTTCCATGATTTTCTTTTCTTTTAGAAGTCATAGATCTTTGTTTTTGTGCACTTTATTGATTCAGTCTGTCTTTCGCACACATAAGATTTTAGTTCACATCATCGAGTTCTTTCTTTTGACAGATAATGGCAGAGATTTGTCAGAACGGTTACAAGGATGCTCTACGGTTCCTTGAAGACAATAGTGAGTATCCTACTACTATGTTACCGTGCTACATAATGTGGCATTTGGTGAATACACATTACACCCACCCAGTTTTATCACTATCAGCCTCTATCGCTGTATTGCCGTAATAATAGCTCAACCTTTGGAACATGTCACTGTTTGCGATGCCAGACCTGCAGAGGCTGGAGTGTCCGACTGCTGGCCCCACCCTGGCAGAGACCCCACCCAACTGCTGCTGCAAGTACACCGAAA
>OOFE01014701.1:26412-59072 GCA_900323365.1 Monocentris japonica | reverse complement strand
AACCCCTCACTACATTGGCTGCCAGTAAAATTCAGGATTGATTTTAAGATTCTTTTAATCACTTTTAAAGCACTACATGGCTTAGCCCCTGCCTACATTTCCGAGCTACTAAGCCCTTACACCACCGAGCGGTCACTTAGGTCATCCAACCAAAACCTGTTGGCTATACCGCATGCCAAACTAAAAACCAAAGGCGACTGTGCTTTTGTTGTTCTGGCACCCAGACTCTGGAACAATCTCCCCCTTCCCATCAGATCAGCTGAGTCTGTTGATTGCTTTAAAAAACAATTAAAAACCCACTTTTTTAGGATGGCCTTTCTTTAATATCATGGTGTGGTCTGGGCGGTGGCTGATTGCTGAAAGCGTTCTGTCTTTGTATAACGGTCGTGTTTGTATGTACTTTTGAATGTATTTTCTTTGTATGTGCCCTGTGTCTGTGTTTTCCTTTTTCTGTATCTTTGCTGATGTAAAGCACTTTGTAACCTCTGTTAAAAAAAAGTGCTATATAAATAAAGTTTTACTTACTTACTATTTACCTGATAACCTGATAACCACAACCAGTAGTTTTCAGTTGATGTCCTAATGTGATTAAATTGATCAGAAGGCGTCCAGGTGCAGAACTGGAAAGGCGCAATGGGATCAACGTGTTGCACCTGCAGGACACTGAAGGACCGAGAACCACTGTGGCGAGCGTTTTCCTCTCACATTCACCAGGACGTAACGCTCACTAGGTTTACCTCGGGACACGTTACATTTACTAGATTTACCTCAGACCACGTTACATTTACCAGGTTTACCTTGGAACACGTTACATTTACCAGATTTACCCCAGGACATGTTTCATTTACCAGATTTACCCCAGACCACGTTACATTTACTAGCTTTACCTTGGGAGTCTTTAAACAGTAAACCTCTTTTAGTTACATATTCTGGTTACATGAGGAGCTGAGTACATAAGCTCACCTTGGATAAAACTCTTACCTCATAAAAAATTGGGTTTCACTCCTTTGGGTGACAGGTGAGTTAAGCTCTTTGGTTACTATGGAGATCCACCTGCTGAGACCAACTGATGCACTTGTGCACCCTCTGTGGACTGCAGCAGTGCAGGAGCCCTCGTGCTCCTGGTGAAAAAAAATCGTATTCGGTTAAGGCCTTGGTTCAAACTGCCTCATTCAGCAATATGGTGTCATCTTGGATTTTGCCTCTGTTGGCCTTAAAGGAATTGGATGGTACCTTTGCTATGAATTCAATGCCAATATTGCCCAGTCAGAGTACTGTATCCGTCGGTGTATGCAGTCTTCAGTTATGCACATGAAATAGCTGTGATGTGCCCAGAACAAAGTGGAACTGCCAATGAAGATTTCAACCAACAGCTGTCAGCTTATTCACTGATGACTCTTATGATTCATGCAAATAATTGGCAAAATACAATTGACATACAATTGACAAAATTGACAAATAATCACAAGACAGAGTTTTGGTAGTGCTGATATCATGCTTTATTAAATCAATAATGGATAAAACTCAAGGAGGTTGCCAAAATAATTAAGGCTACAATTCTAATTTCAATCAAACCAAAGCGCAGAGCAAACCGCTTTAACTCTCCTGTCTCTCCTTTTTTAACACAGCAGGTTGAAGTGGCTGTGGTTCGTCGCTTGGCGTTGCCCTGCTGACTGACAGGTGAATTTCTAACGCTAACACACTAACACACTGCAGACCTCCAAGAGACGGCTCTGCCTCTGCACACAAGCACAGGATGGGCCCTCTAATGTTAATGGCCAGGTGATGGTATGTCTGAAAGCCCATGCAAGTGGTCGTCTATCAGAAACAGAGCACAAAACAAAAGAACACTTGTGCTCAGGGAGTGCAGGCCGCTCGCACTGTGAGCATGTCATTAAAATGGTGGTATGACATAGTCAGTCAGAGCACAAGGCCCAGTCGTCCTGCTTACATGAGGGTAAGATGCAAACAGCACTCAGGGTCTTATGCTCATGTTACAATTCATAGGAGAACTGTAATAGCACTGCTTTTACAGTGCATGATATTGTCTCTGATTTAGTAAACGTCAACAGGGAGCCTCTCTACCTGTTGAGGCAATCTTAAGACTTCAACTTATCGTTGAGGCACAGTGTTTTAGTTTCTAAGTTTTCCAGGGTATTCGTTTCATGTGAAACTTTCTCCTTTTAAACATTCAGTTTCACTTTGTTTCAGTTAATATTGTCATAAATAACAATGCATACATTTTCCATAACCGTTATATTCGGCTATATACATTATGTACATGTCACAGAAAAGTGGTTCAAAAATCCTAAGTCATAATTATCCAATATGGCACATTTTATAACAACTTTAGACTTTAGTCTAGTGTGGCATAAATGAATGTCAAGTTTGGTATAAAAATAGTTCATATTTACAAGAACAGAAATCCAGGTCTTTATCAAGTAAGATTATTTTGCTCAATTAATAAATAAAAAGGCATGTAAGTAGGGAAAGAGGGAGGATAGAGATTAGAAGATTAGGCTGTTTTTTTATATTGATCGAATGCTAATGTGAACGGTTGCTGTGTCGGATCCAAACTCGTTGGACAGTTTGAGTGTGTAGGTTCCAGCATCTTCCTTCTTCACCCCGGTGATGATGAGGGTGGTGAGGTCCTCTGTGGTCTCGATGTGGAAACGTCCACCCGCCGTAACCTCGATGGTTTTGCCAGCCCGGGACCACTCGATGTGTTTCGGATCACCAGAGAAGGCACAGGCCACCGTCAGGACTTTACCCGGCTCGATGCTGATGTCCTCTGGCAGAGCCTCGATTCTGGGAGCAGAACCTGGAAATGGAATAGAACGACAGAACATATACATTAGAAAATAAAAGATGAATAATTCATTATTCACTGACTGTCATCTTGTCACTGAGATTATTATATATCGTCACATCTATGGCAATTTGATTTCTCTTGCATATAGCTCATCATAGCTCAATCTACCTGTGGCCCAAATAAAAGGTTTATTAATTAATCATTAATACCATGTTTCAGTTGAACTAACCGTGTCTAACCCTAGCCCTATACTATACTAACCCTATAAATAAATATAGTTTTAAATATATATCATTATAATATGTATAATATATATATTGTCTAACAGCCACTGCAATCTCTCACCAATAGCTCTGATGGATATGACAGCTAAAATAAAGTCATCATTATGTTATAATGATATATTATTATCGCGTCTGTCTTACCAATGGCTCTGAATGAGGATCCCTCCATGTGGGAGGCAATCTCTGTGAGGCTGCTGGAGCTCATGGCGTAGGTCTCAGATGTCATGGAGGACATGCTGGACATGGACATTGTCTCAAACTTCATCTCAGCCGCCATGCTGCTGAAAGCGCTGGACTCCATAATGGATGACATCATGGCCTGCTGAGAGGAGGAGAAGGAGGAGGACGTCTCCTCCTTCATCTGGATTTCTTTCTTCATCATCATGGCTGATGACTCCTTGTGGCTTGCCATCATAGACCCTAGAGAAGGGAAAGATGGAGATGTAATAAGAGATATAATCCACGAGAATGATATCCAGATTAATACAATGTTATGTATTTAGAAAGGCCAATTCTTGATGTAATTGTATTTTTAAAATGCGTTAATTATTTTAAGACAGTCAGTTCTTTATAGAAGGTGTTATCTTCACATTACTGCTGAACAAGGGATGGTAAGAACACTTATGGCAAAGTAAGATAAAGATAAAAGATTAGTTGAGTAAAATATTTTATGACAAAGCCATTTTATGTTTTGAACATAAATTGCAATAAATATACCTTGACTTAATCATTCAAGCAGGCTCTCACCTTTAAGTGCCAGTTGCTGCTCATGGTAGGCCAAGACCTTGATACGGATGGACTGGAACACCTGTCCGGTGAAGGAGAAGGAGGATTTGGAGATGCCTCCTTCTGCCGTCATCTCACAGGTGTACTCTCCCTGGTCGCTGTCCACCAGGTCGTGGATCAGGAGGCTGCAGGAGCCCTCAGAGTAGTGCATCTCGAAACGGCTGCTCTGGGAGAGCCTTCTCCCGTTGACGTACCACACCACCTCCCTCACACTGCTCTCACAGACACAGGACATCCTCACCGTGTCCTCAGAGGCCTGGGCCGTCAGCTGGCTCAAGACCTTGGGAGGTTTGGGGGTTGGGGGTTTGACATTGGGGGGAGACACGACCCTCTTGGGAGACATGATGGGAGGAGGGGACTTCATCCTAGGGGGTGACTTGATTCCCTCAGGCTCGGGAGACTTCAAGGCTCTCGGTGACTTGATGCCAGATGGTTCAGGGGACTTGATGCCTTTTGGTGATTTGATTCCAGCAGGCTCTGGGGACTTCACTCCCTTTGGTGTTTTGATTCCTGCAGCTTCTGATGATTTGACACCCTGTGGTGATTTAGTTCCCTCAGGTTCAGGTGACTTGACTCTCTCTGGAGACTTGATTGGTGGAGGTGACTTGACTCTGGGAGGAGAGGTGATGGGTTCAGGAGACTTGACACTTCTTGGTGACTTGATTCCCTCAGGCTCAGGGGACTTGATGCCTGGAGTTGGTGATTTCACACTGGGTGCTGGAGAGGTCACAGACAGCTCAGGAGACTTGGCACTCCTTGGAGATTTAATTCCCTCTGGTTCAGGAGACTTCACACTTGGTGTGGGTGACTTCACACTTGGGGTGGGTGATTTCAGACTTGGGGTGGGTGATTTTACACTCGGAGCAGGAGACATTACGCTTGGCTCAGGGGACTTAACACTTGGAGCTGGTGATTTAATTGAAGGTTCAGGGGACTTAATGCTGGGTTCAGGTGATTTAACAGATGACGGTTCTGGTGACTTGACACTCGGGACAGGAGAAGTCACACAGGGAGCAGGCAATATAACTGAAGGCTCAGGTGACTTCACTTGAGGAGTGGGTGACTTCAGAGAAGGCTCAGGAGACTTGACAGCCTTGACCTCCTCTTTGGTGGCTGGTTTGCGGATGGTCAGGGTGAAGTGAGCCTCCTGTCGGCCCACTGAGTTCTCCACCACCAGCAGGTAATTGCCCTCATCGGAAGCTGTCACGGAGAAGATCTCCAGGCTGGACTTGTACTGAGTAGTGGTGACCTGGATGCGATGAGAGGTGACAATGCTTCTGTTCTCATGCATCCATGTCACGCTGGGCGCAGGCTCCCCATCGATGTCACAGGAGAAGTGGGCTGTCTCTCCCGCTGCTACTGTCACAGACTGGGGCTTGGTGAGGATCCTGGCTGGGAGAGTAGGCTTCACCTTACGGACAGAAACCTCTTCAGCAGCAACAGAGGACTTCAGTTCAGCCTCAGATGTAGTTTGTTTCTCAGTCAGAGAAAACTTGTCAGAGGAAGCGGAGGAGTAGGAAGTAGATGACAGGTACTCAGTAGAGGCATACTTGATGGATGAGTCATACCTCTCAGTGGAGGTTGCGTATCTATCACGTGTAACAACCTCTCGTGTCTCAGTAAACTTGGACTTGCTCTCCTCCATTTCAAAGTGGGTCTTGGAGGCATAGCCAGCCTTGAAGTGGGTGGTGTGGTAGTGGTCTACTCGGGTGATTTCAGGGACATATGGTTTAGGAGCTTCCTCATCCTTGCGGCGAGATGAGTAGGTGGTGAACTCTCCACCTGACACATCCAGGGTGCCATAGTCGGAGGCCTCTCCCTTGGAGTTGGAGCATACACAGCGGTATGTGCCACTGTCCTCTGCCTGGCACTCTAGGATGGTGATCGACAAAACGCCGCTCATGTTGGTAAAGATGTACTTCTCACTGCTTTCAGAGATCAGAGTTCCATTGTGGAACCATTTGACCTCAGCCTCAGGCTTGGCCTGGACGTTCAGGGTGAACTTGGTGTCCTGGCCAGTCGGCACACGGTGAGAGCGCATCCTGACGGTGACACGGGGAGCATGGTCCAGGCTGAAGGGCATCTGGCTCACCACCTGATATTTCCTCTCTGACTTCAGAGCAGCCTTCCTGGCCTCGTAGCGGGACATTATGTCAAAGCGAGCAGATCTCTCAAACCTGGAGGAGGAGCGGGAGGACCTCTCAATCGACCTGATGGGGCTGGGGGACCGGGGACGGGTCCTCTCAGGGGTGGGGGACCTCCTCTCCACTGTTTCTCCCTTCACCTCCACAGGCCGGGCACATAATGGTCTGATCAATTCAGAGACAGGACGCATCAGCTCAATGTATGTGGGAGACAGAGACCTTCTCCTTCTCATAAACTGAGAGAGAGTACGCTTCTTCTTTGTCTCAGCAACTTCGACAACCTTCTGCCTTACAACCTGCCTCCTCTCTTCCACACCACGCTGCTCAAAGTGGACTGGGCTGCCAGCAGGAGAGGCAGAAAAGCCAAGCGCCAGCTCATCCTCCAACATCATTTTCTCTTCCTCTGTTCTCTTCATGGACAGGTAGTCATCAACAGGCATCATCAACTCCTCATCACTCAGGTCTCCCAGAGATCTCCTCCTGGATCTGAAGGAGGCCTCAGATTCAGGGGAGGGTGAACGGCAGGCGGGTCTGACTGTCTCAAGATCATCCAGAGTGAGTTTAGGAATGCGCCATCTTGGCCTGTACTGGTCAGTGATTCTGGGGAGGGGCATTACATAGAACTGCTCCCACCTGGACAGGCGGATACGCCTCTGTCTCTTCTGCACAATCCTCTCCATCCTCTCTGGAATCTCATAGTGATCTCTTAGCTTCTTGTACCACTTCATGTCAGAGAGAGGTACAAACTGTTTGATGGTTTTGTCCTCATCCAGAGCTGTGGGGTCATGAACTATGGGCTCAGGGATCTCATAGGGCATAAAGATCCTCCTCTCCTCCTCCAACTTCTTGGTCTCTGACTTCTCTTCTGTGATGTCAAACTCACCCTCAACATTCTTGGTGCTCACTGAAGGCTTGTACACCTCTGCAGCGAATTTGAGAGCCTCCTGGGCAGTGGGGTTGAGAGGGACCATGTCCTCGGTGGCAGCAATGTGCTGAGCCATCTTGTTAGTCTTGTCAATCTGTTTCTGGATGTGTCTGTGTTTCTCCTCTTCACTCTTATACTCTCTCCTGGTATAGGTAAGGCGATCCACCTTCAGTGTAGCCTGGCAGCTTGCGGAGCCAGCGGAGTTGGTTGCGGTGACCTTGTACACACCAGAGTCCTCGAGCAGAGTCTCTCTGATGTGCAGGACATAGTAGTCAACATCTTCCTGTATGACTGTGACCTTGGGACCGAATTGCAGTGGCTGGCCATCCTTCTCCCACTTCAGACTAGGAGTGGGGATTCCTGACACCCTGAGGTCAAAATGGACACTATGTCCCTCTACACACTCAACGTTAGCCAGCAGGCGCTTGAACATGGGTCTCATGGTCTCCTCCAGCACAGGGTGAGGGGTCACAGTGAGACGGGCCTTGCAGCTATCCTCTCCAAACTTGTTGTGAGCCATGACGGTGTAATCAGCATCATCGTCCATGTCCATGTTGTGGATCATCAGCTGGTACAGACCCTTGTCACTTGTGAAGGTGTACTTGCTGTCATTGTCACCTGGTTTGATTCTCTGTCCATTCTTCAACCATGCTACATGAGGCTCGGGGTGCACAGTGATAGTGACACCGAAGCGCACATCCTCACCGATGTAGGCAGTGCGGTTGTAGAGCGGCAGAGTGAACTCTGGTGGCCTCTGCAACAGCCTAGTCTTGTCAACCCTCCTCCTCAGTTTCTTGACGGAGCGGCTGATGTAGTGCTCCCTGATGCTCCTCACTGTCTCAACAAAGATCTCCCCATAAGCACTGTCCTCTCCATCATCACTCACCACCTTGCATCTGTACACACCATCATCACTCTCCTCAATGTCCTTCACGTAGATGCTGGCAAATCCATTACTGTAGGAAATCTCAAACTTGGGACTTGGGTGTAGCTGGCGGTTACCGAAGTACCAAAACACCTGTGTGCTCTTGTCATAGTTGGCGATGCTGCAGATGAATCTGACGTGTCCGCCTTCCTCAGCTGAGCCATGCATGACTGGACCCACGCGCAGGCCGCAGTACTCAGTTCCAATCTTTACTTTACCCACAGCCAATCCTCTCTGGTTCTTGAAGGCACCACCATAGGCCACACGAGCTGCTGAGACAATAGTCTCAGTCCTCTTTACCAGAGCCTGGTAGTACCTTCTGTGTCTCAGTGTTTTGATGATCTTTTTGCTGACATTCTCAATCTTCATCTTCAGCCATGGGTGCTCCAGAGCCTCATGGGCTGTCATACGGAGCTTCCTGTCCTTTGTCAGAAGTCTGTCCACAAAGTCCATAGCTTCCAGGCTGATATCTTTGAACACCTCACTGTTAAAGACGTACTCACAGTTGGAGATGTTCTCAATCATCTTAGTAGTGGACTCTGCAGCGAAGGGATTGAGGCCACTGAGCAGAACATAGGCCATCACACCGACAGACCACATATCAGTGGCTGTGGTGACCAGGTCGTGGCGGTGGACCTCAGGGGCACAGTACTCTGGAGCTGAGAACATCACTCTGATGTTTTCTCCGGGAACCAGTAACCTGGCCTGGCCCATCTCAATGATCTTCAGGTCAGTGCTTCTCCTTGTGGTGTAGACAATGTTGTCAGGGCGGATATCGAAGTGGCCAAAGTTGTGGCTGTGCAAGAACTTGAGTGCAGAGCAGACTTGTCTCAGGTAGCGGACAATCTCCTGCTCTGTGAGCTCAAAGTTGCTGGTGCCAAGGCGCTCAAAGATGTCGACTCCAGAGATGAACTCGAAGATCAGGATGAGCTCCTCCATGCTTTCAAAGTACTCATGCAGGTAAATGATGTTCATATGCCTGGCCAAATTGAGGGCCTCAATTTCCCTGAGGACCAGCTCGCGGTCAGTTCCTTTGACTTTAATGAACTTGGCCATGAAGGTCTTCTTGGTGGCAATCTCCACACAGCGATGGACCACTCCAAACTGGCAGCGAGCCAGCTCCTCAGAGATTATGTATTTAGAGGACAGTTCTTTGACCTTATAGAATGGAGCCTCTTCCTTAGTAATCTCTCTGGTCTCATCCACCTCCTCATCATAGTTCCTAATCACAGACTTATCCTCCTTTGTGGAGATGGGCTCTGTAGGATTGGATGGAGGGCTCAGTCCAAACTGGTTCTCGGCAATTACACGGAACTGGTACTTGGTCTTTCCAAACACGTTGATGATGGTGAAGCTGCAGTCGGTGGTCTGGCCAGCGCGAATCCATCTGTCAGCAGCAGTGGGACACTTCTCTACAATGTAGCTAATGATGGGGCTTCCACCATCATTGACAGGGGGCTCCCAGGTCAGAGTGATGGTGTCGCGGGAAATGTCACTGACCTTGATTCCCTTAGGAGCCTCAGGCACATCAGCCACGTCCACCTCAATGGTTTGCTTGTCCATTCCAAACCTGTTCTTGGCGGTGATGATGTAGTAACCAGTATCCTTCCTTTGGACTCCCTTCAGGAAGACCAGGGAGGTGAAGGACCTGGTGGTGATGACTTGGTGATAAGGAGAGTTGGAAAGGATCTCTTGGCCCTTCTGCCAGATGATTGCTGGTTCAGGCTTGCCAGTGATGGGGATCTTAATGGTGATCACATCACCACAGACAGCGTGGACTGCTCCCATTCCTTGGAGCTCCTTAGGCAGGTGGATCTCTGCGGGAACTGGAATGAAAAAGAATAAGAAAAATAAACAATAGTTCAGTAATATTAAACATATTCATCTTACTTTACAAAATCAATGTATGCAGACTCAATGTGCTACTTTCCAAGTGGATAAATAAACCAAAAATAATGTAGCAATCTCATGTGTTAAATAATTAACACATGAGAAAAAAAGTTGTGCCTGTTGCAAATATCATTCAATTGAGTCTCATATGAAATATTTTTTTTTATTACCAAACTACAGGATATCATATCGTATCTAGTATGGTTTACCTTCCACCTCCAGGTTGACTGTTGTGGAGATGGATCCTTCAGAGTTTGTGGCTCTGACTTGGTAGACTGTGGCATCATGCTCATCAGCAGCAGTGATGACCAGCTGGTAGTAGCCTCCCTTGAACTCCTGGGCTTTGATCTTGGTCCCATCAGCCAGGATCTCCTTTCCACTGCGGTACCATTTCACCAAAGGCTTGGGGTGTCCCACCACCTTGTCATAAGAATAATAACCATGTAAATAAACTTTATTTATTCAGCCCCTGTTATTTAATGAGCAGGAACTCAAAATAAAGGCTTCATGCTTACATGAAAGTAAAACTCATTATGGCATAATAGTTGAGACGTTAGCATCCTTTAGTAGCTTAGGAATATTTAGACATAAATTTCAGGAAATACTTTCTCAAAATAAACTAATGAATGAATGAATAAACAAATAAATAAATCTTGTGTTTTGTAAGGAAACAATTACATTTCACAGCAGGCAAATAACTGAAAGCAATTGAAACAAAGCGTAGATAAAGCACCTTGGTGACAAAGGTGGCATTGGCATGGTATTTGACGGTCATGTCCCTGATCTCCTCCCTGAATGTAGGAGCACGAGGAGACTGCTCTGACTTGGGGGTAACGGGTTCAGAGATCTCACTCCAGTCACTCTCGCCGCCTACGTTCTCACACTTGACGCGGAACTCGTACTCAAAACCCTCGATCAGACCCTTGACCTCACAGGTGGACTCCAGAATCTTCTTGGTGGTCACTGACATCCATTTGTTCTGCTTCTTCTCACGTTTTTCCAGGTAGTAGTTGGTGATTTTAGCTCCGCCGTCGCTGCTTGGAGGCTTCCAGCACACAACACAGGAGTCCTTGGTGGAGCTGGTGATGAAGGGCTGCTGGGGGATGCCAGGTTTTTCTGAGAATCAAACACAGGAATGTTATTGTAGTGCTCTCTACGTCTGTTAGTTAGTCCTCTCTCTTCAAGATGTATAGCAATGACATAAAAACACATCAAATTATTTTATTTATTTATTTATCTATTTACCCCGCCCCCTCAAAAAAATAAAAAATCTGACAAAATATTGGAAATAATTAAATCATGTAATAATGATCCCTAGAAAGGTAAACAAAATATGCAAACTAACATCCTACCAATAACCTTACATCCTACCATGAAACAAAATAGACTTTCTACACTAAAAGTCATTCCAACACTGACTATGAGTATTTATATAATGACAGTCACCACACCACTCACCGTATGGACTCTTGATGATGAGGACAGAGGGGATCTCCAGAGACTCACTGACTCCATACTGGTTCTGGGCAGAGACTCTGAAGTAATAGCCGGCATTCTCGATCAGGTTGAGGATGCGACAAGTGGTGCCAGAGACAGAGGATGACACCAGGTGCCACTGCTCTCCCTCCTTGGCCTCACGCTTCTCCACGATGTAGTTGGTGATCATGGAGCCTCCATCATCCTTGGGAGCCTTCCAGCTGATGATGACAGAGCTCTTGAGCAGGGCATCAACAACAATGGGGCCCTCAGGGATGCATGGCTTATCTGGATAAACACCAAGAGAGTGGGAAGAAACATGTGAGTGAAAGGTCTACTCATTCACTGTATATATCCAGACATAGGAATATTTATTCTAAAATTGGAAACATTTATATGTATTATTAATATATATATTTTTATTATTGTTATTGCTGTGTTATATTATGTATAATAAGTATAATGATAATAATAATATTTACAAATGTGAGATTATTGAAATACTACTACTAATAATGATAATAATAATAAATAATTACTTGGCAGTAATACAACATTCTCTTCCAGTGACATAGTAATAATAATTTACCCTGGATTTCAACACGCAGCACAGTGTCGATGGTTCCATAGACATTGCTGAGCTGCACCTTGTAGCGACCAGCGTTGGTCTTCCTCTGTACGTTCCTCACCACCAAGTGAGTGTAGCTCTCTGTGTTCTCAATGATCACATTCTCTGATGGGTTCAGAGGCTTCTTCCCATAGAACCACATGATCTGGGGGATGGGCCGTCCAATGTAGACGACATGTAGCCTGAGGCTGGTTCCAGAGCCGGCGTAGTACTTCTCCTTCAGAGGGAAGCCAGGGTGGAACTGAGGAGCAGCCTGGAGACGCAGTTTACCGCTGGTCTCGATCTCTCCAGCCTCATTGATGGCCCTGCAGGTGTACAGGCCCTCGTCTTCCTGCTCGTCTGTCAAAATGCTGAGAGAGTGGTTGCGGCCATCAGAGCTCATCTTGTACTTGCGGCTCTGAATCAGCTCCTTGCCGTAGCGGTACCATTTGATCTCAGGCAGAGGTCTGCCAATAATGCCGCAGTTTAGAGTGCCAGACTCGCCAAGCTTGGTGGTGACATCTTGGACCTCTTCCTTCAGTGCTGGAGCCTCGCCAACTGCAGAAACATGAGCAGTTTTAGTTTAGAGTAATAGATTTGTCAATATACATCTTCAAATGTATTCTTTTGTAAAATATGTATAACTGATATAGCTGTTTTGTTGTGTAAAATAATGGTAAAATACTGCAAATACTGGTGCCTATAAACTGTAAATTCAATACACATGATTGTTTAATGTTAAACAAAAAGACTTAGTTATGCTTGATGAGAATTGAATTATGCATCGGCTCACCGCTCAGTTTGGTCTTGATGCCCATGGCGGTCCTACGAGGCCGGCTGAGTCCGGTCTCATTCTCAGCAAACACTCTGAACTCGTACTCGGTGGCCTCCATCAGGCCGCCCATGGTGAATTGACGGTCCTTGGAGCGCTCCTTGTTGCACTTCTTCCAGGCACTCTCTCCGGCCTGTCTAAACTCTATCCAGTAGCCCAGAATCTCCTTCCCACCATCATAGTCAGGCCTGAGCCAGTGGATGGTGATGCAGTCTTTGGTGATGGAGATAATATCAATCTCTCCTGGTTGGCTGGGTTTGTCTGGAGGAGACCAATTGGAGAAGAGAGACCATGATATTTATGGAGAAACATACTGAAGAACTGCAGGAAAACCATAATAGTCAAACTATGAATAAAACGTATTCTATGACTGATAAAGGCTACGTGAATGGCATTCTGCACAAATTATGAATTAAATTATCGGACAAGCTTTTTAGACAAACAGAACTCCTTAAATTTATTCTAATGCCTTGTTCAAAGTCTCTTTTATTCAGACATTAGGTCTATTTATTCAGACAGGAAAAAAGTCATGTCATTTTTCACTCACCAAATGGATCTTTGCAAACCACAGAGTCCGATGCAGGACCAGGCTCACTCTGCCCGATGTCGTTCTGAGCCACAACTCTAAACATGTACTCGGCGTCAGGGATGAGGCCGGTGACGTTGTACATGGTGGTGGTGATGTGGGTCTTGTTGTGGCGGACCCACTTCTCTGTGGACACTTCTCTCCTTTCCACGTAGTAGCCTGTGACCCTGGAGCCTCCGTCGTCCCTGGGTCGGGCCCAGGACAGAGCCACCGTGGTCTTTGTCACGTCCATGATCTCTGGTGGGTTGCTGGGAGGCTCTGGTGGGCCTGGGGTGGATATAAGTTATTTTGGTTATTAATGGTTATAGACATAAGAACATTGTTATATGTCTATCAATTACACTCTTAGAAGTGCCTCTTTTGTTTGATCAGTTAACATTGTTAGGTAATTACTTTTTAGTTTTTCATTTAGTATGTTATTTCTCAGAAAATTATAAGGCCATAACTGGTTCATAATAATATTGACCCAACGAAATACAACCAGTCATGATCAACACTCACACAGTGGTGTCTTTGGTGTGACAGACTCATCGGACTTAAGAGATCTGCTGACACCAAACTGGTTCTCAGCAGAGATCTTGAAGTGATACTCCACATTTTCCTTCAGGCCCTTCACCACCAGAGAGGTTTCTGTAACCCTGGCATCCACTGTGTACCAGGCAGCCTTGGGAACCTCCCGTCTCTCCACAATGTATCCCAGGATGTCGGCGCCTCCATCGTCTGAGGGAGGCCTCCAGCTGACTCTGACTGACCTGGCTTGGATGTCGTCAAACTCCAGAGGGCCTTCTGGGGTGTCTGGACGGCCAATCACCTTCACCTAGTGGTGAGAGGATTAACATACAGAGAGTTAGAGTTACGTTCTACACATTGCGTATTACAATACAAAGTATGTTTTTTTTATACACATGCCCTATGATATTTGTTTCTAGTTTTGATACTGTATTGACCATTTGTTGTTCTATTTAACTAATTAACTGACTAACCTCGATATAGAAGCCTTGTCACATGTGTTCTCATACACATATATAAACCTTGATTGATTCACTAAAACAACCAACCAGTTAACCAGTTTAACCACTAACCTTGATATAGACAGCCTTCTTGCCACATTTGTTCTCCAGCACCAGGTCGTATGTGCCGGTGTCGTCTTTGTGGGCTTCCTTGATGATCAGCTCTGTGATGTCATCGTGGGTGGCAATCATGGCCCTGTGGGAGATGTTGTGGCCGTCCTTGGTCCACTTACATGTAGGGACGGGTTTACCCTTGATGGGCACAGACAGGCGGATGACTCCTCCCTGCCTGACCACGTAGCCCTCCTCGTATTTGCGATCAAGCTCATAGTCAGGATAATCTGAAGAGGATATGTTATCAAATTTGATTACTTAGATAATGACATGTGGTTTTAGTAAAACAATATTTGTGGATATATGGACACATTTATAAATTGTAGTAATGGTAGACCTTTCTATTTAAAAGAGTAACTGTATTAATACTGTGTACACTGTGTACACTGTGTATATCACTTTAATCAGAAATACAAAATCTCCAAAAATAAAACTTTCAGAAAATGTAAATCTTTACATAATATGAACAAGTGTGTATAAACATGTCAATCTAATGGGTTCTCTTACCAAGCATCTCCTGGACTTTAACCACCCCAGGAACCTCAACAGGCTCTCCAGGTCCGCCAGCGTTGCAGGCCATGACCCGGAACTTGTACTCTGCTCCCTGGGGCATGTGGGTCAAGGTGTATTCACAGATCTTGGTAGGGGTGGTGTTGCATTTGGTCCATTCCACTTGGTCCACCTTCTGCATCTCGATGAGGTAGCCTGTGACCACTGAGCCTCCCTCGTCTTCAGGAGGCAGCCAGGCCAGGGACACTGATGTTCTGGTGGTGTCGGTGACTCTGGGCTGGACAGGAGAACCTGGAGGCTCTGTTTAAAACAAGAGAACACAGTACATCTGGTAACTATACGAACTACACACTGATAAGTCCCTTTCCTCACTGCCTGTTGGCAGTGAAATATCATAGCTACGGGTAGGGTCACATTTCATTTGTTGTTTGAAGTAATCCCATTATCAAATCTTCCTATTCTACAACTGAGTGTATTTACAGTGGTATAGCATTAAAAGTAAGCTTGCAGCACATACCGATGGGATCCATTGCCACAGTGATAGCAGAGCTCTCGCTGGGTTTGCCAGCTCCTCTGGAGTTGATGGCAGTGACTCTGTGTTCATACTCCAGGCCTTCGATCAGGCCTGAGGACCTGTATCTGGTCATGGTGATGGGATTCTTGTTGATCCTAAGCCACCTGTCTGAACGAGCCTCCTTACGCTCGACGATGTAGCCAGCGATGGTGGAGCCACCGTTGTCTTCTGGTGGGTGCCAGGTTAGGGTCATGCCCTCATGGGTGGCATCAAGTACCTCTGGCTTGCTAGGAGGTCCAGGGATGGCTGCAGAGTGAAAAAGAGTGATGGAGAGAAAGAGAGAGATGAAAGAGTTGAGGATGGAGAGAAAGAAGCAGAAGAGGGGTATGAGGGATGGAGAGAGAGAGAGAGAAGGGAAATTAGATATAACTGTTATCATAACTTTCCTTTGAAATAGGAGAAAAATATATGATATGAATTATAACCAGCATCAAAGAAGAGAAATAAGACTGGATCCATGACACAGATGAGAAGAGAACTTACTCTTGGCGCTCTTGCACTCCACCACCTCGGACTGCAGGAAGCTACCCACACCGAAGCGATTCATGGCGGCGACGCGGAACACATACTCGGTTTCCTCGCTGAGTCTGGTGAACTTGAAGCAGGGTCTGGTCACTGATTCTGAGATGGTGGTCCAGCCTGGCCGGTGTGCATCGCGCTGCTCCACCACATATCCGCTGATGTTGGCTCCACCATCCTTCTCTGGAGGATCCCAGCTGACTGTTACCGACACTCCATCAACCTCATCGATCCTCACTGGACCCACTGGGAGACCAGGTTTGTCTAGAGGACATGACACAAGAATATGGTTGGTTAGAATCTATAATTTTATTTGTGATACAGACATTTGCATAAACTGCTGAATTTTTTGGTTATGCTAGAAATAGAAAAATGAATGCTGGTTTGTCTCCATTAAGTGAGGTGCAGATACCTGATGTTTAATACAAGATTGTTATGTTGAGATGATGATAGGATGATGAGATTCAGTGAGGATTATTAAAAAAACAAGCTTTTCAGACCTTTGCTTACAAATGAGGTCAATTTCTGAGGATGCAATCATCTATGTTTTCAATCACTGAACCATGTATTTCCAAATTGGATACAATTCAGAAAAAAACATTTCATATAAATACCATATACTTCTATATAACCATTATTTGCATGTAGAAAATCAACAGAATCTTACCGAGGATGATGACCTGGATGACCTCAGTGGTCATTCCGATGGTATTCTTCACCTCAAGGGTGTAGTCTCCTGTGTCGTTGATGGTGGTCTCGCGGACGATGAGTCGGGTGTATTTGCCATTGCTGTCAATCTTGATGCGGTCCAGGCTGTCCTTCATCTTAACTCCTCCAAAGAACCAGGAGCAGACAGGCTGAGGACGACCCTTGATGGGGATGTTGAGGTCGATGGGTTTGCCACAGTGCACATAGACAATCTTCTGAGGGATGCTGGTCATGTCGATCTTGGGCATCACTGGAAAGGAGGAGGGAAGCATTGTGGAGATGTCAGATCAAATCCTTATTTTGTCAAATTCTTATTGGTATTCTTACAAGGGATTGTGGCATTTAAAGGCACATTCTGCAGTAAATGTGTACCATCAAAATAAAATCCTATAGAACAAAATATGAACTAATGCCTCTTGCAATATAGCAAATAACAGGAATTGTCTCATATTGTCTCATAATGTTGCCTAGTGGGTATGTATGTATTTATGTTTTTATGTAATGTTTCTTATTTGTGTGATGTAGTGTTGTTCTGTCATTTAGTGAAGACAGATTCCACTGTCTACGGACCTATCTGAATGTGGATGGGTGTTGCTGTACCTTTGATCTCCTGGATGGTGACAGGAGTGACGATGTCCATGGGCTCGCTGACTCCCCTGCTGTTGGTGGCTCTGATTCTGAACAGGTACTGGACATTCTCTGTCAGAGACTGGATAGTGTGTTGGGACACTGAGGCCTTGACGGTTGCCACGGTGCTCCACCTGTCTGATGCAACTTTACAGGCCTCGATGACATAGCCCGTCAGCCTGCTGCCACCATCGTGAAGCGGCTTCTCCCAGCGCAGGATGACTGTGGACTTGGTGACGTCAATGATCTGGAGGCTCAGAGGTACAGATGGCACTTCGCACACCAGCACAGCCTCAGCTGTCTCGCAAGGCTCGCCAATACCGTAGATGTTCTCTGGCAGGACTCTGAAGAAATAGTGCTCTCCCTCCTCCAAGCCAGTGATTCTGAACAGAGTCTTCCTGCACTCAGTGGTGACGGTCTTGTAGGACTTCATGTTGGCTTCGCGCTTCTCCACAATGTAGTTGCTGACGTGAGCACCACCGTCAATACTGGGGACGTCCCAGGTGATGACAACGGACTCCTTGGTATAGTCCTTCACCTTTACAGTACATGGAGGGCCAGGAGTGTCTAGAGGAAAGGGAAGAGTGGAGGAATAGTTTAAATTACTGTTTGGAGAAATGGTCACTTATTTTATTTCATTATATTTTCATCATTTTCATTATATTTTCATCATATTTTTCAAACATATTCCAATAACAAAAATAATTCAAGAGCTAGTAGTCAGATTGTCAGTATATCATTCAGTGAATTTAATATATTCTGATCACTGACACCTCCATGACCTACCATAGACTTTAACCAGTATGGTGGTGGTCTTCTTGCCAGATGGATTCTCGGCCTCTACAACATACTTTCCAGAGTCATAGCGGTTGACCTTCTCCACCATCAAAGAAGTGTATGAGTCTGTGGTCTCGATGTAGCCACGGCTCTGCAGCTCCACACCTGTCTTCCGCCAGGCCACCACGGGTGTCGGGCGGCCGGTTACAGTGATAAACAGCCTGAGAGTTCCTCCAGCACGCAGACACACCGTCTTCTTCAGGTCATCAGCCAGCTCCAGGTCTGGCTTGTCTGGGTGGCAGGGACAGTAAGATGTGTTATCAGAAATGTATTTGTCAAGCATTTTTCTAATAATGTACTGTAATATGTTATTGATACATGGCTGTCACTGGAAAAAAATAAGCAGTTTTTCTATATTCTTGAAAAGATTATGTTATGTATTATGAGACTAGAGATTTCTGCAGGAATGAGTCCAAAAATCCTGACAGGATTTCTGTAGCATTACAATAACTAATCTCTAATATAAATCACTGATGAGCCTTCCTATCATTCTTTGCTAACTCTTTAAGTGGTGTATTATTTTATGACATAGACATCCCTCCCAGATATAAGCATCCTTACTTTTCATCCTTCAGGCCTCAACTTACCAATTCTCTCCACTGGCTCCGTTGCCATGCTGGGCTCACTGAACTCTCCAGTACCGTTACTGTTTACAGCGGCTACTCTGAAGCTGTACTTCTTATTGGCTGCCAGGCCAGCAGCCACATACTCGTTGGTCTTGAGGGCCTTGGTTGTGGCACGGTACCACTGCTCAGAGCCTTCCTCCAGGATCTCAACCACATAGCCAGTAACATCTGAGCCGCCGTCATACATGGGCCTGGTCCAGGTCATACTAATGCTGTGCTTGGTTGTGTCTGTGATGCGAGGGACTGAAGGAGGAGCTGGGGTGTCTGGGAAAGAGAAAGATAGGATATAGCGTTATATTATTATATTATCTATGTTAGAACGTGCCAGAATTCTTCCTGTCTAAGAATAAGATAAAAATTGTATTAAATAAATGAATAAATAAAAGGCAAAATACAAAGACAGTGATGATTCCACTATAGAAAACTGAAACATTGTTTTCCTTTTTAAACTTAAAAGTTTTAAAAACTATACCCCAAAGCCAAAGAAAAAAACTTGGACCAGAATAGGTTTTATGATGTGACTGCTTCAAAATAATAGCCAGTACAAAACAAATTAGTTTCTTACATGTGGGGTCCTTGCAGAGGATGTATGGTGAGGCATCACTAGGCTGGCTGTTTCCAGCAGCATTGACAGCTGTCACTCTGAACTGGTAGTCACTACCCTCCAACAGACCTGTGATCTTCAGACGTGTGTCATAGATGGTGTAGGTCTTATTCACTCTAGTCCACCTGGAGAGAGAAAAGGAAGACAGAAACGGGGAGAAAGAGAGGGACGTAGATAGGAGAGAAAGGGATAGAGAGAGCCAGAAAGAGAGAGAGGAAAGAGATAAGCAGAGGCAGAATATATTCATTCATTAACTGAACAATAAAATGGTGCCACTTAAAATCATCCATTCATTAATTTATTTATCCATTCAGACATTCAGTACTTATCCCACCTAGTGCTGCTCTTCTCTCGTTTGTCCACCATGTAGTTTTTGATCTCACTGCCTCCGTCACTCTCAGGCTTCAGCCACTCGATGATGACATGCTCCTTACCCACGGCCATGGCTTCTGGGGTGCCTGGCTGGGATGGGATGGCTGGGAGAGAGGGACAGGAAAGGTCAGAATATGTATGATGTATGACCATGTATAATTTGGAATAGCGAGTTGGTTTGGAATAATGCTTTGTAAATGTACCTGGAGCAGGAAATGATTGTGGTGCTTTAAAAAGCGTCTAAACTTTCTGTATTACTTTTGTACAACTTGATTTTAAACTTGTAAGACAACTTTACAAAATACATCAAAGTAAATCTCAAAACCAAGAACAAAAATTAACTTTAGCTTGGTTAGTTTTATATTTGGAGTATTTAAAAACATTGATTAAAGGCTGTGGCTTACTGTAGGCATTCCTGGCGATGACGGGCTCTGACTCCAGAGGAACTCCAGGTCCGTACTTGTTGACTCCTCTGACTCTGAAGATGTATTCGTTGTTCTTGATCAGTCTGGAGCTGACACATGACAATGTCTTGCACTCGGTCTCCATTATGACCCAGTTGAGGCGGCTGGTCTCACGGCGCTCCACAATGTAATGGGTGACAGAGTCTCCACCATCCTCCAGGGGGATCTTCCAGGCGACTGTACACTTCTCTTCCGTCACTCTGGAGATCACAATCTTATCAGCTGGAGCCCCAGGGGTGTCTGCGAGACAGAAACAGTTATTTAGATGATTGAATAACTTCATCCCAATGCTTGTCTTTGTAATGATATGATTACGGTTTGATCTTTGATATGTCCTGTCTGCTTACCTAGTACTTTAACACTGACAGCAGCGGTCTTGGTTCCACTGGCATTCTTGACTGTCAGGATGTATCTTCCGGTGTCATATCTATCGCAATTCTTGATGATTGCCATGGCTCTGGTGGATGTGTAAGTCAGAGAGTATTTCTCCCCAAGCTCCAGAACTTTGTCTCCCTTGGACCAGTACACCTTGGGTTCTGGTTTACCTCCCACAGCACCATCTAGGACAAGGTCTGACCCGGCACAAATGATGACCGTCTCTCCCACCAGCTTGCTGTCCAGCTCAGCTTTGGGAGGAGCTGCAGCAGAAGCAGATGATGAGGTTTAATCTTAGGATCTACAGAGTTTCAGATATTAATGATATTAATGTGCACATAAACTGATACATGATATACTGATGTTTTTTGTAAGGGAGACAAATTTTAGGTCTAAATCTAAATTTAAAATGAAGAATTTTAATATTTTGGACTCGGACTTGGTCTGGTAAATTTTATCATCATTCATCACTTCAAATGACTTTAACTAACTCAGTAACTTACAGTATTCATCCTTGCATGTGATTGGTCCAGTGGACTCGGAGGGTGCACTGTGGACTCCAGCTGCGTTCTTAGCAATGACCCGGTACTCATAGGTCTCTCCATCTCCCAGGTTGGTGACGGTGAAGTACGTCTCAGTGATGGTGGTGTAGTTACACTTGAGCCAGCGGTTGTCATCCCATTCATCTGTGCTGTAGACTTTCCTCTCCACCACATAACCCACAATTTTACTGCCTCCATCGTTGAAGGGTACAGACCAAGCCAGCGACACAGAGGAGCGGGTGATATCTGTCACTTCTAGCTTACCAGGAGGATCTGAGGTGGGACAGGAAGGATTGTAATTATTTATTAATTGATTTGATTTGACAATTACAATTACACTATGTTGATTCTGCTATTCATTTTTATCCCCCTAAAATTCAACAACAAAAAAAAAAAGAAAAGAACTGTTCATAAAGAAGACCATGAAGGAAGAAGGAAGACAGGAAGAAGGAAGACATTGATGTTTCCCTTACCGACAGGGTTGAGAGCCACCACAGGTCTGGAGGCCTCGCTAGCCTTGCTGAGCCCAGCGATGTTCATGGCATACACCCTAAACTGGTACTCCAGGCCCTCGATCAGGTTGGACACCTTGTAGTGACACTCCAGGCAGGGCAGCTTGTTCTCCCTCACCCACAAGATGGTGTTCCTCTCCTTCTTCTCTATCCAGTAGCCGGTCACAGCACTGCCACCATCAGCATAGGGCAGATCCCATTTGATGCTGATGGCATTGGCGGATACAGATACCAGATCTGGACGACTAGGAGGACTTGGAGGAACTGGGGCAGAGAGACAAAAGCATGTTGTGTGTTAGAGTCTAAACATTATACCACATAGCAAATGTATAAGATGTTAGTCACAGATTTAGAATGAATTCTTAAACCTACCATGAATAAAACTGAAAAAAACCTAAACGTAATGGAAATGAAGATAGATGATCTTTTTTCAAAGGATTAGGACTTCAACATATTTACCAAATACATTTATCCTTATAATAGCATAGACTTACAGTGCTTATAATACAGATACTAAATATCTATGGAAATAAACACTATTTAAACTGTGTTTGTCTTTGAGCAGTACTCACTGAATGGATGCTCAATGACAACAGCAGCAGACTCAATGGACTTGCTGACTCCAAACTTGTTCTCGGCGCAGACTCTGAAGGTGTACTCCATGTACTTGGTCAGATGGGTGACCTTGATGGTGGTCCTCTTCACGCTGGAGTTAACCACTTGCCAGGAGGCAGAGCTAGACTCCCGTTTTTCCACAATGTAGTTGGTGATGTCAGTACCACCGTCATCAGCTGGCTCAGACCAGGATAGGGTACAGGACTCTGAGGAGACTCCCGAGATTTCCACAGGACCTGTGGGAGGGGTGGGTCTGCCAACTACCACCACAGTCACTGTGAATGTCTTCACTCCAGCAGTGTTCTCCAGGATCAGGTAGTACTTGCCGCTGTCACCTCTCTTGCTGTCTTTAACCACCAGAGTGGTGCTCTCCTTAGTGGTCTTGATGGAGACTCTGTCTGTCTCCTTCAGCTTCATCTCCTCCAGCTTCCAGGTGACTTTGGGAGCAGGCCTGCCACTGATGGGGATGTCAATGGTGAAGGTGTTGGAGGTCTTGCAGGTGATGAGTTGATTGGTGATGCTGCTGAGGTCGGCCGTTGGCTCGATGCGAGGCTCCTTGATCACTACGGAGGTGAAGGTGCCCTGAGGCTCGCTGATTCCAGCATCGTTCTTGGCCTTGACTCTGAAGTCATACTCTGTGCTCTCGATCAGACCCTCCACCAGCATCTTCAGGGACTTGGTCTCTCCAATCATGAGCCAGCGGTTGGTGCCCTTGGCCCTGCATTCTACAGTGTAGCCTCTGATGCGGCTGCCTCCATCATGCTCAGGCTTCAGCCACACTAGGGAGGCTGTAGAGTTGGTGGTGTCAACAACATCAAGTCTTTTGGGTGGTGCGGGCTCCTCTGTTGCCACGACAGGCTCTGCCATCTCATGCGGTTCTCCCTGGCCATACTGATTAACAGCAATGACCCTGAACAGATATGGCACACCGATATCCAAACTGGTGACCCTGATCATCTGGCGAGAGCACTTGGAACTGACCTCCTGCCAGGCCAGGCGGCTGGCCTCACGCTTCTCCACGATGTAGTGGTGGATACGAGCTCCACCGTCATTGGTGGGGGCATCCCACATCAAAGTCAGGGCTCCGCGGGTTACATCTTTGAAGGTGATGGCTCCTGGAGGTCCAGGAGTGTCCAGCACTTTGACGGTGAAGGTGATGGACTTACGTCCGCTGTTGTTCTCCAGGGACAGGGTGTATTTGCCCGCCTCATACCTGGTGCAGCCCTCGATGGTCAGAGTAGAGAAGGAATCTGTGGTGTTGACATCAGCCATTACAGGTAGCTCCCCATCCACCTTGGACCAGGTGGCAAGAGGTACTGGTTTGCCACGGAAGGCAATCTGGAAGGTGACAGTGCCACCATTCTTCACAATGTGTGTCTGTTTAAAGCTAGCGTCTATGTCAATCTCGGGGGATGTCAGTCTGTCCAGGGCCTGAACGGGGTTTGGGATGAATGAGGACTCTCCCTGTCCTGATCCATTCACAGCGCTGACTCTGAACTTGTAGAGCTCCCCAGGCACCAGGCCCTTGGCAGTGTATCTGGTATGGATGCAGATCTGACTGTTGACTCTGTGCCACTCCTCCAGACTAGCCTTACACATGTCAATGTTGTAGCCAATGATTTCCATACCACCATCAAAAACTGGCTTCGTCCATTCCAGGGTAACAGAAGATTTGGTGGAGTCAACAACCTAGAGAAGAAATTTTGTCTTTTATTTCATTCTATTTTGCATTATCACCTTTTCTCTGTATTCTACTTGCCTGTGTGGAGGACTGAAATTGTTATGGTTTCATTTATTATAAAGGCAAGGCAATTGTATTTGTATAGCACATTTCATTGCAAATCAGAGATGTAAAAACCACTGAGTGATTGATAGAAAATCAATTTAAAATCAACTCTTTGATACAGTGGAAGCCAGTGCAGACATCTGAGAATTGGTGTAGAATGTGTTCAGCTTTGTTAGTCTTTTTTAGAACTCTAGCAGCAGTGTTCTGAATGAGCTGTAGCTATCGAAGAGCTTTCTTGGGGAGACCAGAAAAAGACCACTACAGTAGTCTAACCTATTGGAGATAAAGGCATGGATTTTCTAAGTCTTCCCTAATTCTTGCTATATTTTTGAGATGGTAATAAGCAGATTTTGATGTCGCTATTAAAATGTAGATCTGAATCCATGATTACACCAAGATTTCTGGCTTGGTTTGTAGTTTTAAGAGACAGGGAGCCAAGGTGATCACTAACTTTTAGTTTTTCTAAACTAAGTCAGTTTTATCTGTATTTAATTGAAGAAAATTGTGGTACATCTAATCACTGATTTGTTCAATGCACTGTAGCAGTGAACCTATGAGACCATAGTAATTTGGGCCAGCCATGTAAATTGTGTGTGTCATCCACATGTTTATGGTAAGCAATTTTGAATTTTGCATAATTCGCCCTAATGGGAGCATGTAAATATCCAATAAAAGAGGGCCCGAGGATGGAACCTTGAGGAACTCCAGGTCATGTGTATTCATTCAGATACGTAATTGCAAATAGAGACAAAATAGTCTGTCTTGTAGATATGACCTGAACCAACTTAGGACTCTGCCAGAAAATCCAACCCAATTTTCCAGTCTGTCTAGCAGTATTGTGTGGTCGACAGTGTCGAACGCAGCACTAAGATACAGCAGCACCAGGATTTATATTTTGAAATTTTAAAGGCACCTAATGTTTTAAGTGCTACGTAAACAAAGTTTACTATACAACGTTTATTATTACATGGCCAGTTGCAAAATTTTGCATTCAGTTTACTTCATAACTTAACAGGAGTTGATTGATTGATTGTACCTTCTGGCATGACTGGTACTACCAAAAACCTACCTTGACCACAGTGGGTGCGCTAGGAGCACTAGTTGGTTCTCTGCATTTGAAGAGTCTGGAGGTGCTGCTGGCAGGTCCCACACCGGCTCCGTTTTCAGCCATGACACGGAACTCATACTCGTTGCCCTCAGTGAGGTTGGTGACCCTGTGCCTCAGCTCTGTGATTGGCCTCTTGGAGGAAACCTTCACCCAGCGCAGACTCTTCTTCTCCCTTCTCTCCAGGATATAGTATTTGATCTCATTGCCACCGTCTGTCCTGGGCCTGGTCCAGCACAGGGTGATGCTGTCTCCTGTCACATGGGTGGCATCGGGAGTACCAGGCGTGTCAGGCACAGCTGAGGAGAGATGGGGAAAACTGGTTAGTTATACTAAAAATATTATAGTCATTTTTACAAGACTTGTTGAGCTATTGAGCCGTTCATAGTAGTTTTGGCAAACTAAAATGTTTTTACATGTATTTACAATTTTGATGTACACACAAAAAGCTTGAATGAATGAATTCATATTTTTTAAGATTTAACCTTCTGGAAAAATAAACTATATTTAAATTCCAAGCTATATTTAAATGCCATCAACCACATAAATTCTGTTTGCATGCAAGATATAGCAGTTTATAGGAGTGAAACAATATGTATACTAGCCCACAGCAATCTATGCTGTTTAATTGTATTTCATTTGAGTCTTTATGTCCTGTCAAAAGGTTTCTGTGGATGCAGCATATTGAATTGGGTCAGTATGCAAGTCTATCAGACACTTACTGTGAGTGACTATACTTACTGTATTGCATCTGAGCGGTGACAGGATCGGAGTCCAGTGGTTTGCCCACGCCAAACTTGTTGACGGCAGAGATTCTGAACTGGTACTCATTGCCCTTGATGAGGTTAGTGGCATTGAAGGAGCAGGCCTCGCACTTAGAGGTGACCATGGCCCAGGAGATCCTGGATGTTTCTCTTTTCTCCACCACATAGTTTGTGATGGCTGCACAGCCGTCATTCTCTGGAGGGTTCCACCACACGGTGCACTTCTCAGCCGTGATACCGGTGAAGCGGATGGGGCCCTCAACAGGTCCAGGGGTATCTGCAGGGAAAGTGGAGGAGCTGGTTGAAGCTTCTTTACAATACAGAGGATATCTGATATACTGTAATAAATGTTTCATTGTGTGATCTTAAATTGGTTTGTTGATCATTCATATTTTTGTCAAGAGTTGTGATTATTTTGTGACAAGGAATATAAATATGAGCAGGTATGGAGGTGCGTGTGTAAATTATTAAAATTAACAGAGTTTTAAACATAAGGTGCTTCCAACAACAACAGCATCCAACCAGCAGTGTTATAATATGCAGTATCATTGGTGTTTACTAACCTTGTACCCTGACGTTGACATCAGCTTTCTTGGTACCAGAGCTGTTCTTGGCCTCCACGGTGTAGATGCCGCGGTGGTTCCTGCCAGCGTCACGGATGAACAGGCTGCTGACGCCGATCTTGGTTGTAATCTCAATGTCAATCATGATCCTCTTGTCGATCTCTTTGCCATCCTTATACCAGATGACCTGGGGAACGGGTCGTCCAATGATGCTGCAGCTCAGCTTGACATTCTCTCCAGCCCTCAGGGTAAGGGCCTGGTCTGGAGCCCACTCAATCTCAGGAGGAACTGGAGACACACAGGGAACAGACAAGGAGAAATCAGCATAGTGATAGTGATGTGGGAATCCTGATATCTTTAAATATTACTTCTATAGCATTTTTATAATTAACACTATCAGCAGTATAGCATAATCATAAAATTCCTTTTATTGTGGATCTAATTATAAACACAAGAGAATTACTTGAATCCCATAATAATATTTGTGATACACACAAAAAACAAGAGGTAGACGTGTATGCTAGGATACTATCCATGTATATCCAGAAATGCATGAGAATTTGGCATGCAAATACGTACCGCTCTCATCCCTGGTCATGATGTATCCAGAGGAGTTGGAAGGTGGACTGATGGTGCCCACGGCGTTCCTGGCGATCACCCTGAACTCAAATCGGTCTCCAGCAGACAGACCGGTCACAGTGAACTGGGTCTCGCTGATGTCAGTGAAGTTGCAGCGCAGCCATTTTCCTCTACCCTGGCGCCTCTCAACGCTGTAGGCCACAATTCTACTGCCCCCGTCCCTCTTGGGGACGTCCCACTGCAGGGTCACTGAGTCTCTGGTCACATCAATGCAGTTAGGAGTGCCAGGTGGATCTAAGAGAGAAGAGTTATTTTTCCATTGTGTTTTGTTTTAAACCATAAAGTAATGCAATTAATGACAATAAAGAGTATCATACTGAAATGAATCATACATTTGAGGATTTTTCTATGCAGTTTTATTTTGTAACAATTTTATATAAGAACATCACTATAAATGTAATATTACATATGTTTAATGTTAGGTATATATGTATTCCTTAGGGTGGTGTAGTAAACAAAACACAGATTTAACGTTTAGTTTGTGTACTCACCAACAGGGGAGATGGCGAGAGCGTGCTTGCTCTGTTCACTAACAGGGCTGAGTCCAGCATTGTTCTCGGCATAGACTCTGAAGGAGTACTCCAGACCCTCCATTAGACCAATGATCCTGTAGTCTCTGTTGGAGATGATCGTGGAGTTCACCTTCTGCCACAGAAGACTATTCCTGTCCTTTTTCTCAACATGGTAGCCCAGGATGGGGGAGCCTCCATCGAAGTTAGGGGCCTCCCACTGGATGGTTATGCCATCACTAGTGATGTTGTAGGCCACAGGCTTGCCAGGAGGGCCTGGAGGTTTGTACTGGTGCTTGGCAATGATGTCTGAGGAGTTGAGGGGCTCGCTGACTCCGTACTTGTTCTCGGCACGGATTCTGAACTGGTACTCAGTTCCCTTAGCCAGGTTGGGGATCTTGAAAGTGGTCCTGACAACACTGGAGCAGACCATTTTCCAGTTAGCCTGAGAGGTCTCACGCTTCTCCACGCTGTAGCAGGTGATCTCACCACCTCCGTCCTCCTTTGGTTCATCCCAGGAGATGATGATGCTCTGGGCTTTGATCTCATCAAAGCGAACAGGACCAAAAGGAGCAGAAGGGGGTCCCAGGGTGATCACATTAATGTCAAAGTAGTTCTTGACCACTCTGTTGTCCAGAACCAACGTGTACTGGCCAGCATGCTCCTTCTTGGCTCCTCTCACTGTCACCGAAGTCTTGTTGTCAGTGGTCCTGAAGCGAATCTTCTCACTCTCCTTCAGAGGCATGTTGTCCTTCAGCCAGCTGATTGCAGGCCTTGGTTTACCCTTGAAGGGCAGCTCGATGTGGATGTTCTGACCAATACGAATGGCCAGCTCTCCGTTGGGGTAGTCAATGAGGTTGGCCTCAGGTGGAATGATGAAGTCCTTCACTGTGATAGGTCCGATCTGGGAGAAGTCGCTGTTGCCCTTCTCGTTCTTGGCAAACACCCTGAAGTCCATGACACCGTTCTCCTTCAGTCCTGTCACTTCACAGCTGCAGCGCTTACACGTTGCACCCAGAGTCCAGGTAGGGTCTTCCTTGGTTCTCTTCTCAATGATGTAATCAGTGATGTGGCTGCCACCGTCGTGGTCAGGCCTGGTCCACTGTAGGGTAACAGAGCTATTTGTGGAATCCACCATCACCAGGTCTTTAACAGCTCCGGGCGTTTCTGTGGCTCTAACAGGCTCAGTGGTCTCACAGATGTCGCCCACACCGTGCTCGTTCTCAGCAGACACACAGAAGAAGTAAGCCACATCCTCCTCCAGGCCCGACACTTTGTAGGAGGTGTTGGCGCACTCAGCAGTGATCACCTGGTAGGCCTTCATGGTGGAGGCCTTCTTCTTTACAATATAGTTGGTAATTGGGGAACCACCATCGATAAGAGGAGCCTCCCAGCTCAGGGTCAGCTTTCCTCTTGTCATGTTCTTGATCATCAGTTTCTTGCAGGTGGATGGACTGTCCAAAACCCTCAGGGAAACAGTGATGATCTTGGGCTCTCCCACACCATTCTCAATCTCCAGCAGGTATTTGCCGCAGTCATCGCGGGTGACCTTGGGGATGAGGAGGGTGGTGGCACGCTCAGTGCTGCTGATGAGGTAACGGTTGTCACCAGCCATGTTGTGGTCACCACGGCGCCAAGTGACGTTGGGGGTGGGGCGTCCCTTCAGTGGGATGAACACCTCCACGTCATGACCAGCCTTGGCTATGTACTGGGTCGTCATGGGAACATCCAGGTCCAGGTCAGCCTCCTCTGTTGAACAGAACATAAATGGAACAAAAAAGGAAAAGAAAAAATAATTAGCTAACAAAATATTGATAAAGTCATCCTAATAAACCATTTAATAGATAATACATAGAATAATTGTAACAATTGTGCTGTCAAAAACCTAAAAAATAATCATTTATCAAATGTCAAAACCATAAAGGTGACTATTTGAACACAAACCTAAGATATCCTTGGCCTGCACGGGCTGATACATCTTGATGTTTTCTCCCTTGCCCTTGCAGTTGACGGCAGAGACTTTGAAGAAGTAGTACATTCCAGGTTTGAGGTGGGACACCACATACTCGCAGGTCCTGACCTCTCCCTTGGAGCTGATGGTAACCCATTCTTTCTCCTCAGTGTTCATCTGCTCCACCACGTAGTGTGTGATCTCACTGCCTCCATCATAGACAGGCTTCTCCCAGCCCAGGGTGATGGAGGTCTTTGTGGAGTCTACCACCCGCAGTTTGGATGGTTCACCAGGGAGGTCTGGAAATGAAAAGAAACAACAAGAATACTCTCAAGAGTTACATGTGAAGACCAATAATCTCCAGAAAGTTAAACAAAAAGGAAATATAGAAGTTAAGTAATTAAATCTATCTTTCTTATTGAAGCGTAAAAAACATTTGAAACAGTCAGGAATGCTTCAGAACAGTAGTGAGGAAAAATTGCATTGCAGCACCCTTTTAGTGCATTTATATTTCATACATACATTATCTACAAACACTATTACTGCTCTGCCCTTCTAATAATGTTGTGACAGTGATTACTAGAAATTAAAGGCATACCGATGGGGTCGTAGGCCTTGTAGAGCTCAGAAGGCTCTGAGTAGTTTCCTGCTCCAGCCTTGTTGACAGCACAGACTCTGTACTGGTACTCATTATTCTCCACCAGGTTGCTGACTTTCTGCCTGGTGTCTCTGATGGTGCCCTTCACCACCTGGTTACAACACACAGCTCAAGTTTTATTTCAGCTGAAATTCAGTATTTATTGCAGACCCCTCCAACACTGACATACACACACAGACCTAATTAATATGTTTGTTTTGTGCAGAGAGGATCACATTAGAAAAAGGGATTTTATAATGCTTCAACATTCTATTCGCTGGTTTTCTTGTCTGCATGCCTTCATGTCACCCAACAAACCAATTAACAGAGATGCCTCTCTAAAGAGAGGTCAAGGTACAAACCTTGAACCACTGCAGACTCTTCTTCTCTCTCTTCTCCAGGTAGTAGCCATCAATGTCACTGCCTCCATCCAGTGCTGGTCTTTCCCAGATCACTGTCATGGTGGACTTGGTGATCATGGTCACCTTAGGCTTGGATGGCTCGCTGGGAGGAACTGTTGAAAATCAAAATTGATAGGCTGAATTAATTTCTATTACTATAATCAACTCCAGATCTAATAGTGGATATGGTGTTTTGTGTGTATGTTTCATTCTCCCTACTTACCGAAAGCGTTCTTGGCAATGATGGGCTCAGACTCCAGTGGGTCTCCAACACCATACTTGTTGACTCCACGGACTCTGAAGATGTACTCATTACCCTGGATGAGCCTGGGCACATTGACGATGCAGTCTACCAGCTTCTCAGAAATGATGGACCACATAATCCTACTGGTCTCCCTCTTCTCCACAATGTAGTGGGTTACCATGGCGCCGCCCTCGTCGGCGGGCGGGGCCCACATGATGGTGATGTTGTCAGCTGTCACCTTCTTGAACTGGATCTCTCCAGCTGGGGGGCCAGGTTTGTCTGGAGGAGGGAGGGACAACACATTCACAAATGTCAGGGTCTTTCTTTTTTACAATAGATGGTTAGGATTGTGATTTACATTCAATATTATATTAATTGATGGATTATTGACTGATAGATGAACCAAGTAAGTATAATATTCATTTTGAGGAGAAAACACATTCAGATACATAAGCGTCAGATAGATCATTTTAAATAACTACTTGATCATTAGTAGATTAAATCATTCAAATCACATAGGCCTATTTCAGTTATTTACTACAGTTTATTTCTAATTATCAGATTAACAGGCTTTAAAATCACTCACACAAATATTTTTTAAAATAAAATTTTAATACCTTGAATAAGCAACCTGACAGTAGCAAAAGCTGATCCCAGGGAGTTCTTAACCTTGACCTCATAGGTTCCAGAATTAAGACGGGAGGTATCCTTCAGGAACAAACTGGTGGACTCAAATGTGTGTTTGAAGGAGAGGTGGGCACTGGGCTTCAGCTCTCTGCTGTCCTTGAACCACTCGATGGTGGGAGCAGGCTTGGCAGTGATGTTGAACTTGAGCTCCACAGCTGAGTCTGCCTTGTGCTTAACCTCATTGAGGTACTCCTGAGGCACTTCAATCTCTGGAGCACCTGGAGGAGAAACCAACACAACAGACAGGTTAGCACTGTATGTTCAAATAGTGAAGAATACATGTATAGAATGCAATGTAACAGAATATAATGTGGAAATATAATAGTATAGATCAAGTAGAAGGACTAACATCAATGTTAGAACAGAGCAGGAGAATAGCACAGATCAAACTAAAAAAACAGATGAGATCTCTGTTTTTCTGTAAGTCCACCCACCGTAGGTGTCCACACATGTGGTGGGTCCAGCAATCATGGATGGGTTGCTGACCGAGCCCACAGCATTCTTGGCCATGACTCTGAACTCGTAGGTCTCGTCCTGGGTCAGGCTGGTCACGGTGAAGCGTGTGTCAGTGATATTAGTGAGATTAGCCTTGGTCCACCTGCCACTTGTACTGTCTCTCTTCTCGATCATGTATCCTGTAATCTTGGATCCACCATCGTAGTTGGGCTTTTGCCAGGCCAGGCTGATGGAGTTCTTGGTTATATCGTTGATGCGCACATTGATGGGAGGCTCTGCAGGAAGAGAAATGGGTTTTAAAGTTTTGACAACTGTTGGTGAAGCTTGCAGTTATGCAGTACATTTATTTTGATATATCTTTTAACTTCACTATTTGGATCCAGTACAAACTAAATCCAAGTACTATGTCATATATCAGTGATTTCTTTTAAAATTTGCTATATTAATAACATTTAAATTTCTTTTTTTTTAACTGAACTTGGACATCTCACTCACCACATGCATCAATAGCCAGGACAGCGTCAGAGATCTTGCTGATCTCGCTAACTCCAGCAGCGTTTTCAGCTGCCACCTTGAACTCGTATATGAGTCCGGGGTTGATGTTGGTGACCTTGTAGTGTGTGGCACGGATCACCATCTTGT
>OOFE01014701.1:0-26392 GCA_900323365.1 Monocentris japonica | reverse complement strand
ATCTTGTTGACCTTCTGCCACAGGATGCTGTTCCTGTCCTTCATCTGAAGGTGGTAGCCGAACACGTGGCTGCCACCATCTGACTTGGGCTCCTTCCAGGCCACTGTGATGCTCTCTCTGGTCACAGCAGTGATCTCCAGAGCTGATGGAGCATCAGGAACAGCTGGGGAGAGAGAGCTAGAGGTCAGGTGTGCTTACACATTAATCATGGAAAGAGAAGAGAAGAGAAGAGAAGAGAAGAGAGGAGAGGAGAGGAGAGGAGAGGAAAGGGAAGGAAAGGAAAGGGAAGGAGAAAAAACAGAGCCTTAAAATTGCATATTAGTCATAGAATGAGAGGAGAGGAAAAGGCAGGTAAGGAAATGAGAGGAAATGATGAAAAGAGAGAAGAGTATAAAAAAGAAGAGAACTGAGGAGATATACTTGAAACAGAGAAATAAAAGGAAATCCACTTACTGTAAGGCAGGCTAACAGTGACAGGTGGTGAGTCGAGGTGTTCACTGATTCCATATCTGTTCTCAGCCCTGATTCTGAACTGGTACTCCAGGCCAGTGGTCAGCTTCAAGATCTTCATGGTGCAGCGGGCCACGGCAGAGGACACCTCCACCCAGTTGGCTGTGGTTGTCTCTCTCTTCAGGATGATGTAGTTGCTAATGGGACTGCCACCATCATATGCTGGCAGGAGCCACTTCAGGCTCACGCTGTCCTCCGTGATGTCAGACAGCTCTACGGGTCCCAGGGGAGCGCTGGGACGGTCCAGAACCACAATGTTCACAAACGACTTGGTGGTTCCACTGGAGTTGGAGGCGGTGATGTCATAGCGTCCTGAATCTCCGGCAATGCTCTCCCGCAGGGTGATCTTTATGCTGTCAGGGGTGACCTCAGAGTTGAACCTCATGGTTGACTTGAGCAGCACATTGTCCTTGGACAGGGTGACCTTAGGCAGGGGCTGGCCTGTCAGTGGGATCTCACACTTAAGGTTGGAGCCAGCTTTGACATATACTGTGTTGTGGGGGAAGTTCTTCATGTTGATCTCAGGAGATTCTGGAGAGAGAAGGTACAAGGATCATAACTGGGGAAATTTAGATTTGAATTCAACATTGTATTGTTGCACTTTTTTATTTGTAGGTTCCTGGTATTATGATGAGTCATGGATGCTGACTTATAATCCAACCAATTCAACCTCTGTCTGTAACTCACCTAGCTGGTCTTTGACCATCACAGGGGTGACCATTTCCTTGACGTCGCTGAATCCAGCATGGTTCTCAGCTTTGACTCTGAAGAAGTACTCTGCATTCTCCCTCAGGCCAGACACTGTGAAGTGGATGAATTTGGTCATGCCACACTTGACCCATTTTTCCTGGCCCTTCTCCAGAGCTTCCACCAGGTAGCTAGTGATTCTGCTGCCTCCATCCTGCTCTGGTTTGGCCCAGGCCAAAGACACACTCTCCTTGGTCACATCAGTTACACCCAGCTTGGGTGGTGGGCTTGGTTTTTCTGGAGGGAGAGAACAGGGAGTGTATTTTACTGGCACAATCAGATATAATCATTTACATGAAGCTAGTTGATGTTTGGCCTGTAGCTATTATATTGTTATCACTGTTTTGCATTGAAATGTATTATTGTTGAGCATGCTGTTAAATTAGTATATGGCAAGTTTGACTGTGACATACTGATTTAATAATAATAAAATAGTAGTAATTAGTTTATTGAAAGGAACTATTACAAGATACATGGTGTTACTGACTTATCTTTTAAAAGGACTAACTAATTCAAATATTTAATGAGTACCTGTGATCTTGGTTCCCTCCTTGGTTTCAGCAGAAACACCAACACCATACTCGTTTTCTCCTGTCACTCTGAAGTAGTATACTCCTCCCTCCTGCAGGTCTGTCACCTTGTATGTCAGTCTGTGGCAGGTGTCAGTCAGTCTTGTCCACCCCTTCTTACTGGCCTCACGGATATCCACCAGGTAGTTCTTCACTGGTCCGCCTCCCTCATTCTCAGGAGTGTCCCAGGTCACGGTAACAGAGGTCTTGGTCACCTCCTTGATTTCCACATGGGCAGGAGGTCCAGGGGAGTCCAGGACTCTGACATTGAGGGTTAAGGATGAGGTTCCAGCCACACTGGACAGGGTGACAGTGTATTTGCCAGAGTCGTTTCGGGTAGCTTTCTCACAGGTGATGGAGGTGAAAGTGTCTGTGGTGTCGATGACAGCACGGACTCTCAGGTCCACATCAGCCTTGGTCCACATCACACTAGGGATGGGTTTGCCTCTGAAGGGCACGGTCATGGTGAAGGAGCTACCATCCTTTACAATAAGAGTCTTCCTCATCTCATTGCTGATGTCAAAGACTGGCTCTTCCTCTCTCTCTTTGGCCACCTGTTTGTCTGATTCAGGGCTGGGCTCACTGACTCCTATCTTGTTTATAGACTTGACAACAAACACATATTCAGCCCCAGGGGTCAATCCCACCACTGTGAACTCTGTGTTCTTGGTGTTTTGGACTCCTATGCTCCATTCATCATCTAATGTTGTCCTGTACTCCACTCTGTAGCCTGTCACAGGTGCTCCACCATCAAACAGTGGCTTGTTCCAGGACAGGGTAACAGTGGTCTTGGTTGAGTCAATGATCTTAGGCTTAGCGGGAGAAGAAGGTAGGAACTGTGGATCCTCAGCCTTGGTGAGAGGGCAGGGGATACTGGAAGCACTGAGGCCAGCAACGTTCTCAGCAAACACTCTGAACTCATACTCACAACCCTCACGAAGGTGTGAGGCCTTGACTCTCAGGTCATAAACAGGTTTCTTGTTGACGCGGCACCAGCGCAGGCCGGTCTTCTCTCTCTTCTCAATGACATAACCGGAGATGCTGTTGCCACCATCAGAAACTGGTCTCTCCCAGCAGATGGTCATAGCCTCGCTAGTGACTGAGGTGACCTGGACATTAGTGGGAGCAGCAGGGACAGTGAATGGATCCATGGCCTTAGCAGGCTCACTCTCCAGGGCCTCACCGTCACCATACTTGTTGATTCCCCTGACTCTGAAGATGTACTCATTTCCTTTGAGCAGCTTGGTCACTTTGCATGTGGTAGCCTTCATGTCGCTGTAGACCAGAGTCCAGGCTAGGCGGCTGGTCTCACGTTTTTCCACAATGTAGTGCATGATCTCAGCACCACCGTTCTCCTGAGGAGGTCCCCAGGTTAGGGTGCATTTCTCTGCCATGAGGCCAGACACCGCCAAAGGTCCAGAGGCAGGTCCGGGCCTGTCCAGAACCTTACAGTTGACAGCAACAGACCTGGTTCCGGCCACATTCTGCAGGGTCAGGACATACTGTCCGGAGTCTCTCCTGATGGCATCTCTGACAATCAGGGTGGTTTTGAAGTTAGTGGAGGTGATATCACACCTGGCCTTGGCCTCAATCTCCTTTCCATCCTTAGACCATGAGACAACAGGGAGAGGACGGCCAGTTATGTCAGCATCAATTCTAATTATCTCTCCTGCCTTAATGACAACCAGCTGTCTGAACTTATCGTCCAGGATAATAGTTGGTGGGTCTACATCATCCTTGACTGTAACAGGTCCAGTGCTCTCAGAAGGAGCACTGAGCAGCTCGGCAGCATTCTTGGCAATGACGTGGAAGTCATATTGCACATCCTCTGTGAGGCCTGTTACGTCAAAGTAGGTGTCCTGCAGGTTGGTGAAGTTACACTTCAGCCAGCGGCCATCAGGCAGTTCTCTACGCTCAACAACATAGCCAGTGACCTTGGCTCCACCATCGTACTCTGGCCTCTCCCAGAAGAGGGAAACTGAAGTCCTGGTAATGTTGGTGACTTGTAGGTTGCGTGGGGGATCGCATGGGTCCCTGGCTGCCACAGGCTCGCTGGCCTTCGTGCATGGACCAATACCAGCGATATTCTCAGCATAGATTCTGAACTGATACAGCAGGCCTTCCTCAATGCCTGTCATTTTAAACTGGTTCTCAGATAACAGGCCTCTGTTGACCTTGGTCCACAGGATGCTGCTCTGGTCTTTACATTCAACATGATATCCAATAACAGGGCTACCACCATCATTGGCAGGTCTGCCCCATACCACCAGCATGCCATACTTGGTGGCGTGGGCAACATGGAGGTTAGTGGCAGGGCCAGGAGGCTCGAAGGGATACTGAGCAACAATGGGAGCAGAGTCAATGGCAGGGCTCTTGCCATAACGGTTCTCAGCTGCAATACGGAACTGGTACTCTATGCCCTGGTTAAGACGAGACACCTTGATAGATGTCCTGGCGACTGTGGCTGAGACAATCTGCCATGTGGTCGTGGTGGTGTCTCTCTTCTCCACCACATAGTTGTTAATCTGGCATCCACCGTCATAGGTTGGAGGATCCCAAGACAGAGAGATGAAGTCAGCGCTCACCTCATCCACCTTGATGTTACTGGGTGCACCAGGTTTGTCCAGGATGATAACAGAGATCTCAGCTGTTTTGGTGCCAACTGAGTTAGTCAGGGTAATCTCATATTTTCCTACATCCTCCTTGGTTGCATCCTTGATGACAATCTTGGATGAGGTCTTGGAGGTGAGAACATTGACCCTGGTGGTCTGCTTCAGCACCTGGCCATCCTTCTTCCAGGACACCTCAGGCTGAGGTCTGCCTCTGAAGGGAACATCAATTTTCAGGTCATCTCCTGCTTTCACACTATATGTGTTGAACAGCAAGTTGAAGATAGGCTCAATAGTTATGTCCTTCACCACCACAGGGTTAGCCAGTGGCTTGGCATCACTCTTGCCCTTATCATTTACAGCAATCACCCTGAAGGAGTATTCCTCTCCAGTTGAAAGCCCCTCAATAGTAGCTTCCAGTGCTTTGATTTCACTGCACATGGTCCATTTGTCATCTCCCTTAGGCTGCATCTCCACAATGTAGTTTGTGATCTTGCTGCCTCCATCGTGGTCAGGCTTCTCCCAGGAGAGGCTGACACTGTGACGAGTCACGTCAACCAAGGTGATCTTACCAGGAGGCAGTGGAACCTCAGACACCTTGACAGCCTCTGTGGAGGTAGGCAGACCCACTCCCAGCTCGTTCACAGCCAGCACACGGAAATAGTACAGGCCTCCCACCTGCAGGTCAGAAATAATGTACGAGTTCCTCACACAGCTGGTGCAGACACTGGTGAATGCCATTCTCTTCTGCTCTCTCTTTTCCACAATGTAGTGTGAGATCTTCGCCCCACCATCAATAAGAGGAGGCTCCCAGGAGATAGAAACAGAATCTCTTTTAACATCTTTCACTTCCAGGTTGGTAGGAGCACTGGGGGAGTCCAAAACTCTGACGTTGATGAAGGCTGATTTGGAGCCACTGAGGTTCTCAAGGGTCAGCATATATTTGCCAGTGTCAAATCTGTCAACATTGTCAATCACTAGCATCGTGTAGGAGCTGGTGACTTCAATCTGGGCACGCTCAGTCAGAGTTCCATCAGCCTTGGACCATTTCACCTCAGGTTCAGGCTTTCCTCTGATGGTGACAAACAGACGCAGGGTGGCACTAGCGCGTACATTGACCATCTTCCTCAGGTCAGCATCCAGTTCAATCTCGGGAGCCTCCAGTTTCTCAGCAGCGATCACAGACCCAGGCAAGTCCACATGCTCTCCCACTCCCTCAATGTTAACAGCACAGATGCGGAAGTTGTACTCTGCATTCTCCTTCAGTTTCTTGACAGTGTAGTGAGTGGTCTGGACACCAGTGGGTGGTGTGCATACGGTCCACTCTTCCTCTGCTGCCTCCTTCATTTCCACAACATATCCATTGATTGGTGCTCCACCATCATAGATAGGCCTTGACCAGGCCAGGGAGACAGTGGTGCTGGAGTTGTCTGTCACCTTGGGGTTATTTGGAGGTCCTGGTGGGTAAGTAGCATCACAGGCCTTGATGTACTCAGTTGGTGCGCTGGGCTTGCCCACACCAGCAGCATTTTCAGCGGAGACCCTGAACTCATAGGAGTGGCCCTCAGTTAGGCCAGTGCATCTGAATCTCAGGTCATTTAGCCACTTCTTGTTGCACTTGGTCCATCTGATGCCATCCTTGTCACGTTTTTCCAGAATGTATCCATCAATCTCTGCTCCTCCATTATTCTCTGGCCTCTCCCAGGTAAGCACCATGGAGTCCCTGGTAATAGCGCTGGCCTCAGGGGTGGATGGGGCACTGGGAGTGGTGAAGGGGTTACGAGCAATAACAGGCTCAGACTCCAGAGGTTCACCAAGACCGTATTTGTTCATGGCAGTGACTCTGAAGATGTATTCATTGCCAGGCAACAGTTTTGTGATTTTGTAGCTGACAGCCTGGATCTTGGGCTCAACCATGGTCCATGACAAGCGGCTGGTCTCTCTCTTCTCAATAATGTAGTGAGAGATGCTGGCCCCACCATCGTGTGAGGGGTGGCTCCAGTGCAGGTAGCACTTCTCAGCTGTGACCCCCCTGACTTCTAGAGGACCGTCTGGAGGACCAGGTCTATCCAGAACTTTAACATTGATTGGGATCATCTTGATTCCTCCCACATTGCTGAGTGTGAGGACAAAGTGGCCACCATCCACTCTGATGCAGTCCTTGACTGTCAGGATGGTGCGTGTGAGTGTGGTCTTGACCTCCATTCTTGGTGTAGCCATGTCAATCTCCTTTCCATCCTTCAGCCATGTAACATCAGGCAGAGGCTTGCCAAAGTAGTCAGCATCAATGGCAAATGTCTCACCAGCATGAACGACAGTCAGGTCCTTGAATTTAGGATCCATGGTGGCTGTAGGAGCATCAATCTCATCCTTGGCAGTAATTTCTCCTGTGCTCTGAGAAGGAGTGCTGGAGATGCCAGCTGCATTCCTTGCAATGATTCTGAACTCATAGACACAATCTTCAGTCAGGCCAGTGATTGTGAACTGGGTCTCAATGATGTTGGTGAAGCTGGCCTTCATCCAGTGGGTGTCTGGGTGCTTCCTCCTCTCCACGATGTAACCAGTGATGATGCTGCCTCCATCGTACTGGGGCCTGGTCCACTGGAGTGTCACGTGGTTCCTGGTGATGACAATAGCCTCAGGAGTGCCTGGTGGGTCACAGGGGTCCCTGGCTACTGTGCTCTCAGAGACCTTGCTAGCAGGGCTGAGTCCAGCAATGTTCTCAGCATAGACTCTGAATTCATACTCAATACCTTCCTCCAGCTCTGTGGTCTTGAAGCGGGTGTCAGGGATGAGGAACTTGTTGAGTTTAGTCCACAAGAGGCTGTTCTTCTCCTTCCTCTCCAGGTGATAGCCCAGGATGGGGCTGCCTCCGTTGTTGGTTGGAGGTTTCCATTCAACCACCATGTTGTCCTTGGTCACAGCAGAAATAAGTGGTGTGCCTGGGGTAGCAGGCTCGCTGAATGGATACTGAGCAACAACAGCAAGAGAGACAATAGAGGGACTCTTTCCATATCTGTTCTCAGCAGAGACTCTGAACTGATATTCAACTCCAGTCTTCAGCTTGGTGACTTTGATGGTTGTTCTGGCAATTGTAGCAGACACAATCTGCCATGCTGTAGTGGTGGTGTCTCTCTTCTCCACAATATAGTTGTTGATTTGGCAGCCTCCGGTGTACTCTGGTGGCTCCCAGGAGATGGTGACATAGTTAGAGCTGACCTCTTCAATCTTCACAGGGCCAGTGGGCAGGCCAGGCTTATCAAGGATAACAACAGTAATCTCCTCTGTGGCTGTTCCAGCACTGCTGGTGGCTGTCAGAGAGTATTTACCAGAGTCTTCCTTGTTTGCATCCTTGATATGCAATGTAGTAGATGATGCTTTGCTGGATACATTTAGCCTGGTTGTCTCCTTAATAGCCTGTCCATCCTTCTTCCATTCAACCTTAGGCACAGGCCGTCCAATCACTGGGATCTCAATCTTTAGATCCTCACCATTCTGCACGCTGAAGGTGTTGAATATCATCTTGAACCTGGGCTTAATAGTTACATCCTTAGCGGTGACTGGTGCAGCCAGTGGTCTGGGGTCGCTCTTGCCCTTCTCATTGAAAGCTGACACTCTGAACAGGTACTCATGTCCTGTGCTGAGACCTGTGACAGTGCCCTCACAAGTCTTAGTTGTAGCAGCCACCACCCACTCCTCTGAGCCCTGAGGCTGCATCTCAATGTAGTAGCCCATTATCCTGCTGCCTCCATCATGGTCAGGCTTCTCCCAAGAGAGAGAGGCACTGGTCTTGGTCACTTCAGTCAGAGTGACCTTACCCACAGGCAGAGGAGACTCAGAAGTCTTAATTGAGTCTGCTGTCTCTACTGGCAGGCCCACGCCAAACTCGTTCTCAGCCAAGACTCTAAAGTAGTAGATGGCTCCCTCGGTGAGTCCAGTGATGCGATAGCTTGTCTTGGTGCATTTGTTGTTCACATTAGAGTATGTCTTCCTGGTGGATTCACGCTTTTCAACTAGGTAGTTCTTGATTCTGGCACCACCATCAATAAGAGGAGGCTCCCAAGTCAGAGTGACACAGTCCCTCTTAATGTCTTTCACTGTCAAATTCAGAGGGGCTCCCGGTGTGTCTAGAACTTTGACAGAGACAAAGGCTGACTTGGTGCCAGTGCTATTCTCCAGGTTGAGGATGTATTTTCCAGCATCATTCCTGTCACAGATGTCGACAGAGAGCTGTGTGTAATCTGCACCATTCTCTTTCTGGACTTTAACAGGTAGGTCTCCATCCTCCTTAGCCCAGCTGATCTCAGGAGTAGGACGGCCCTTGAAAGGAATGTAGATCCTCATGGAGCCTCCTGCACGGACAACTATTCCCTTCCTGAGCTCTGAATCCAAAATCACCTCTGGAGGATCCATCTTATCCACAGGCTTCACGACTCCCTGGATCTCTGTGGGTTCACCTACACCCAGCTTGTTGATGGCACAGATACGCACCTTGTATTCCTGGTGCTCAATCAGCTTGGTGATGGTGAATTTGGTAGCATTGACTCCAGAGGCTGGGGTGCATATTGTCCACTCATCCTCATCAGCTTTGATAATTTCCACAGCGTAGCCTTGGATCTCACAGCCACCATCATAGATAGGCCGATGCCAGGCTAGACTGATGGAGTCCTTAGTAGTGTCAACCACATGGGCATTAGTGGGACAGCCAGGCTCAAATGTAGGGTCACAGGCCTTAAGGTAGGGGGTAGGTGGGCTAGGCTGACCCACCCCAGCTGCATTCTCAGCAGAGAGCCTGAATTCATACTCATGGTCTTCGGTCAGTCCTGTCACTCTGAAGCGCAAGTCTGTCACTCTGCGCTTATTACACTTGGTCCACCTCACTCCAGCTCTGTCTCTCTTCTCCACAATGTAGCCAACAATTTCACTGCCTCCAGTGGTCTCAGGACGGGTCCAGCAGACAGTCATGGAGTCCCTGGTGATGTTGGTGATCTCAAGCTCCTGAGGTGGGCCAGGGGGAACAAACGGATTCCTCATGATAACTGGCACTGACTCCAGAGGTTCCCCCATGCCATACTTGTTGATGGCCATGACTCTAAAAATGTACTCGTTGCCCTTCAGTAGCTTGGTGACCTTGAACATGGTAGCTCCGCAGTCGCTGGAGACCACAGTCCATGCCAGACGGCTGGTTTCTCTCTTCTGGATGATGAAGTGAGAGATGCTGGCTCCGCCATCGTGCCTGGGTGGCAGCCATGACAGAGAGCACTTCTCCTCAGTGATGTTGCTGACAGTGAGAGGTCCCTCCGAGGGGCCGGGTCTGTCCAGGACCTTCACACTGAATGGAACAGTCTTAGTTCCAGCCACATTCGTCAGAACCAGTGTGTACTGTCCACCATCCACTCTGATGGCATCCTTCACTACAAGCAGGGCCTTAAAATCTGTATGTTTGATCTCAGCTCGGGCTGAGTTTTCCACTTCAACATCTCCTTTGAACCACTGAGCTGTAGGGATAGGCTTTCCTTCCACGCTGGCCTCCAGGCTGAATGTCTCCCCAGCATTGATAACAATGGTCTGGTTGTACATAGCATCAGTTTCACACTTAGGTGGGTCAACTTCATCCTTGGCTGTGATTGATCCTGTGCTCTCAGAGGGCTTGCTAACAGCTCCAGCTGCATTCCTGGCAATTACTCTGAAGTCATATTTACAGTCCTCAGTCAGGCCCTTAACTGTGAATTCATGTTCAATAATGTTTGCAAAACTAGCCTTCATCCACCTTCCCTCAGGGAGGTCACGTTTCTCCACTACATAGCCAGTAACCAGGCTTCCACCATCATATTCTGGTGGAGTCCACCTCAGCTTCACTGAGTGCCTGGTCACAATGATAGCCTTAGGGCAGCCAGGGGGATCACATGGGTCACGTGCCACATAGACCTCAGAGACCTTGCTGCATTTGCCGATGCCAACAATATTCTCAGCATAGACTCTGTACTCATACTCAATGCCCTCCTCCAGGGGAGTAGATTTGAACCTGCAGTCTTGGATGAGAGTTTTATTGATCTTGGTCCAGAGGATGCTGTTCTTCTCTTTCCTCTCTAGGTGGTAGCCCAGGATGGCACTGCCTCCATCAGATGGGGGTTTGTGCCACTCAACCACCATAAAGTCCTTAGTGTATGAAGACACAAATGGTGTTCCTGGTGGGCCAGGCTCCTGGAATGGATACTGGGCCAGGACAGGCTCTGAATCGATGGCATAACTCCTTCCATATCTGTTCTCAGCATAGATTCTGAATTGGTACTCAGCACCTGTCTTCAGATTGCTGACTTTGAGTGTGGTTCTGGCCACAGTGGCAGACACAACAACCCAGTTAGTTGTGGTTGTGTCTCTCTTCTCCACCACATAGTTGGAGATCTGGCAACCACCTGTATATGTGGGAGGCTCCCAGTTGAGAGTGATACTCTCAGCACTAATATCCTCTAATCTGACAGGGCCTGTGGGTGGTCCTGGCTTGTCCAGGGTAATCACCTCAATAGTGGCATCCTTGGATCCCAGGGCATTGGCTATGTTAATGCTATACATGCCTCCATCCTCTCTGGTAGCATCCTTGATGGTGAGAGTCGTGTGGTGTGCAGTGTCAGTGACATTAACTCTGGTGGTCTGCTTGAGGGCAGCTCCATCTTTGGTCCAAGTGATGGTTGGCTTGGGATGGCCTGCGATTGGGACCTCTATCTTCAGGTCATAGCCCACCTGGACACTGTAGGTACTCATCTTAGGCCTCGCAGCAGGCTCAATCACAAGGTCCTTAGCTACAACTGGGTGAGCCAGTTGTCTGGGGTCGCTCCTGCCCTTGTCATTGACTGCAACTACTCTGAACTGGTACTCCTCTCCTTTGTGTAGGTTGGTAACCACAGTCTCCAGGGCCTTCACACTAGTACACACAGACCATGCCTCACTGTCTTTGGGTGCCAATTCCACTTCATAGTAGTTGATCCTACTGCCGCCATCATGTTCAGGCTTCTCCCAGGTGAGGGTAACACTCTTACGTGTGACGTCAACCACACTGACTTTACCAGGTGGCTGAGGCTTCTCAGAGATCTTAACAGGCTCTATGGTTTTAGCAGGAAGACCCACACCATATTCATTCTCAGCCAGGACTCTGAAGAAGAAAATTCCACCCTCTGGAAGAGGTTCAATCTTCCATGACATCCTGTTGCAGGTGGTGACAGGAGAGTAGACTTTCCTGGTGCTCTCGCGCCTCTCAACAATGTAGTGCTTGATCTTTGAGCCACCATCCAGAAGTGGAGGCTCCCAGGTGAGAGTGACAGAGTTCTTGGTGATCTCCTTCACCATGAAGTTAGCCGGTGGGCTGGGTGAGTCCAAGACTCTGACACTGATGAAAACTGACTTCACTCCGCTGACATTCTCTGCTGTCAGAGTGTACTTGCCGCTGTCAAATCTGTCAACATTCTCAATGACAAGTGAAGCATAGTTGCCTGTATTGTCAATCTGGGCTGTCTCCTTAATCTCACCCTCAGCCTTGCCCCATTTTACCTCAGGAGCTGGGCGTCCCCTGACAGGAACAAACAGCCTGAGAGTGCTTGCTGCTCTGATGTTTATCATCTTTCTCATATCAGTGTCCAGGTCAAGGTCAGGAGCCTCAAGCTTTTCCTCCAAAAGGATTTTTCCTGGAACATCAGCATGCTCACCAACACCCACCTTATTAATGGCACACACTCTGAATTGGTACTCGTGCTTTTCCAGCAACTTTATTACTCTAAACTTAGTCTCTGTGATTCCAGTGGCAGGAGTGCACATGAACCACTCGTCAGCCACTCCGTTGCAAGCCTCAACAATGTAGGCCTGAATCTCACAGCCACCATCGTAGATAGGCTTGCCCCACATCAGGGAAACAGTGGATCTAGATGTGTCTACCACCTTAGGGTTGTTTGGTGGGCCTGGTTTGAAGATAGGATCCAGTGCTTTGTAGTACACTGTTGGAGGGCTAGGTTTGCCAATGCCTGCATTATTCTCAGCAGCAACTCTGAACTCATAGCTGCGGTTTTCTATGAGGCCTGTCACTCTGAAGCGCAGCTCACTCACTGTGCGCTTGTTGCACCTGGTCCATCTCACACCCTCCTTGTCACGTTTTTCAACAATATATCCTTGGATGGGGTCGCCACCATCATTAGTTGGTCTCTCCCAGGTCACCACCATGGAGTCTTTGGTGATGGTGGAGACTTCCACCTCTGTTGGCGGATCAGGAGTGACAAATGGATTTGTGGCAATCATTGGCTCAGATTCTAGAGGCTCACCAACTCCGTATTTGTTGACTGGAATCACTCTGAAGATGTACTCATTACCAGGGAGGAGCTTGGTGATCTTCAGGTTCAGGGTCTGAACTTTGGGGTCAACTACAGTCCAAACCAGTCTGCTGGTCTCCCTCCTCTCAACAATATAATGGGAAACATCACTGCCTCCATCCTGCAGGGGTGATTTCCAGGCGATGGAGCATTTCTCACTGGTGACTCCATAGATGGAGATAGGGCCGCCAGGTGGACCTGGTCTGTCCAGGACCTTGACATTAATGTTAACAGATTTCTCTCCTCCAACATTCTTCACAAGCAAGGTGTACTGGCCTCCATCAACACGGATTGCTTCCTTGACAACCAGACAGGCTGTAAAGTCTGCATTCTTGATCTCTAGGCGAGCTGCTTCAGCAATCTCCTGGTTGCCCTTCAGCCAGTGTACTGTGGGCACAGGCTTACCAGAAATACCAGCCTCCAGCTTGAATGTCTCTCCCGCATTCACCACAACAGCCTGGGAGTATTTGGCTTCCAAGTCAATCTTTGGTGGATCCACCTCATCCTTGGCAGTGATGGTTCCAGTGCTCTCAGAGGGCTTGCTGGAGACACCAGCTGCATTCCTGGCAATGACACGGAACTCATAGATCTGATCCTCAGTCAGACCTGTGACAACAAACTGAGTCTCGATGATATTGGCGAAACTAGCCTTCATCCAGCGGCCATCAGCTCCCTCCTTTTTCTCAACCACATAGCCTGTGACCTTACTGCCACCATCGTACTCAGGCTTGGTCCATCTGAGGGTCACGTGGTTTCTGGTGACAATAACAGCCTCTGGCTTTCCTGGGCTGTCGCATGGATCTCGGGCCACTTGCACCTCAGTCACTTTGCTGGCCTTGCTGAGGCCAACAATGTTCTCAGCATAAACTCTGAACTCATATTCAATGCCCTCCTCAAGGCCAACAACCTTGAACCTGCTCTCTAGGATGAGCTGTTTGTTCTGTTTCACCCACAGGATACTGTTTCTCTCTTTGAGCTCCAGGTGGTAGCCCAGGATCTTGCTTCCACCGTCATTGCTAGGTTTGTCCCATACAATAACCATGTTTTCCTTGGTGGCCAACTGGACCACAACAGAACGTGGCTGGCTGGGCACCTCAAATGGATACTGAGCAACAATGGTATCAGAGAGCAGGACTGATGACTTGCCATATCTGTTCTCAGCAGCAATTCTAAACTGGTACTCAGATCCAGTCTTCAGACGGGCTGCTTTAATGGTGGTTCTGGCCACTGTAGCTGACACAATCTGCCAGTTAGTGGTAGATGTGTCTCTCTTCTCAACAATGTAGTTGTTGATAGTGCAACCACCATCATACTCGGGTGGGTTCCAGGATAGGACCACGCTGTCAGCAGTGACCTCATCCAGCTTAATGGGGCCTGTTGGAGGGCCAGGCTTATCTAGAACAACAACACTAATGTCTGTAGTTGCCTCTCCAGCTGTGTTGGTCAGCTTGATGGTGTATGTGCCCACATCATCTCTGCAGGCTTCTTTGATGACTAGGAGAAGGTTTTTGTCAGAAGCTTCAGAATTGACTCTAGTTGTCTCCTTGAGGATGATGCCATCTTTGAGCCAAGTCACTGTAGCTTTGGGACAGGCAGCATATGGTACGTCTATCTTCAGATCGTCTCCTGACAGCACACTGAATGTGGTGAAAAGCATCTTGAAGGTTGGGGAGATGACCAGGTCTTTAGCCATCACAAGCATGCTGAGGGGACGTGGGTCGCTGACTCCCTTCTCGTTGGAGGCTGAGATACGGAACATGTACTCCTCTCCCTGTGTCAGGCCAGACACAACAGCCTCATTGGTCTTAACCACCATGACCTGGGTCCACTTCTCGCTGCCTTTCCCCTGCATCTCAACAATGTAGCCTGTGATTCTGCTGCCGCCATCATGGTCAGGTTTCTCCCAGGACAGAGTGACGCTGGTGCCTGTGACGTCACGGAGGGACACTTTGCCTGGTGGCAGAGGCTTCTCTGACACCTTGATTGGTTCGACAGTCTCCACTGGGAGGCCAATGCCATACTCATTCTCTGCTAGGATTCTGAAGAAGTACAGCTGTCCTTCCTCCAGATCTCCAATTTTCCAGCTGGACTTGTGGCAGCTAGTGCAGACTGTTGAGTAGGCCTTTCTGGTTGACTCACGCTTCTCCACAATGTAGTTGCGGACTCTGGAGCCACCATCAATGAGTGGTGCATCCCACATGAGGGAGACTGAATTTCTGGTGACCTCCTTGATTACCAGATTCTGAGGTGCTCCAGGAGTATCCAGCACTCTGACAATAACAAAGGCTGTCTTACATCCCGAGGCATTCTCCACAGTCACCATGTATTTACCTCCATCAAACCTGTCCACATTGTCTACTTGTAGAGTGGTAAAAGATGAGGTGACTTCAATGTTGGCTTTGTCCAGGGACTCTCCATGCTCTCTTGACCATTTCACTTCAGGTACTGGTCTGCCCTTGATGGGGACAAAGAGTCTGAGTGTGCTGCAGGCTCTGATGCAGACCACCTTACGCAGCTCTGCTCCAAGGTCAATCTCTGGAGGAAGCAGTCTGTCCTCGGCCTTGGGGGTTCCAGGTACAGCAGCAGGCTCTCCCACACCCTCACAATTAGTGGCACAGATGTTGATTTTGTACTCTTGATTTTCCTTCAGGTTGGTGATGGTGAAGGAGGTGGCTGTCCATCCCTTCTTGGGAGTATGGATGGTCCACTCATCCTCCTCAGGCAGGCAGGTCTCCACAATATAGCCAGTGATTTCAGAGCCACCATCATAGACAGGCTTGTTCCAGGCAACGGTGATAGAGGACTTGGTTGTGTCCAGCACTCTGGGGTTCCCTGGAGGTCCAGGCTGGAAGATGGTGTCCATGGCTTTGTAGAATGGACTGGAAGCACTAGGCTGGCTTAGACCAGCATTGTTCTCAGCAAGGATTCTGAATTCATACTCATGTCCTGTTGTGAGTCCGGAGACCTTGAATCGGAGGTCAGACACAGTCCTCTTGTTGCACTTCACCCAGCGCAGTCCAGTCTTATCTCTCCTCTCAATGATGTAGGTGTTGATACTGCTGCCTCCATCATGTTCAGGGCGGTCCCAGCAGACAACCATGGAGTCCTTGGTGATGGTAGTGACCTCAGGCTGCTGTGGTGGGTCTGTGGGGACATAGGGGTTTTTACAGATGACAGGCTCAGACTGCACAGGCTCGCCCACACCATACTTGTTGACGGCCATGACTCTCAAGATGTACTCATTGCCCTTCAGAAGCTTGGTGACCTTGAACCTGTTGGCCTGAAGGTCTGTGGCCACGTTGGTCCATGCCAGCCTGCTGGTCTCACGCCTCTGGATGATGAAGTACTCGATCTTGGCACCACCATCATGTGAGGGATGCAGCCAGTTGAGGACACACTTCTCAGCAGTGATGTCAGAGACAGTGAGAGAGTCTGGTGGTCCAGGTCTGTCGAGCACCTTGACATTGAATGTAAATTTGGCAAAGCCACCAGGGTTGCTGGCTGTCAGAATGAAAGCACCGCCATCCCTCCTCAGGGAGTCTTTATTAACTAGAGTTGTGTGGAAGTCAGATGACTTGATCTCCAGCTTGGCTGTGTCCTCAAGCTCCTTTCCTTCCTTGGTCCAAACCAGAGATGGGATTGGTCTACCAGTTACATTAGCCTCCAGTTTGAACACCTCTCCTGCCATGACAACAACATTGCTGCTGTAGGAAGCGTCAACATCAAGCTTTGGCTCTTCAATGTCATCTCTGCATGTGATCTCCTCTGATGGCAGAGATGGTGCACTAACAGCACCAGCTGAGTTTCTAGCGAACACACGGAACTCATAAGTGGCATCCTCAGTCAGACCACTGATTGTGTAGATGGTCTCCAGGATGTTGTTGAAGTTGGCTTTGAGCCAGCGTCCATTGGGTAGCTCTCTCCTCTCCACTGTGTATCCAGTGATGGAAAAACCACCATCTCCCTCTGGTTTGGTCCATGAAACAGTCACCTCATGTCTAGTGATGTTCAGTGTCACTGGCCTGCCTGGTGGGTCCACTGGGTCCAGAGCATACATACTCTCAGAGGGTTTGCTGGCTTTGCTCAGGCCGGCCATGTTTTCAGCAATGACACGATGGTCATATGCGATTCCATCAACAAGGCCTGTTGATTTGAAGATATTTCCAACAACCAGAGCCTTGCTGATCTTCTGCCACAGAATGCTGTTCTTCTCCTTCCTCTCCACATGGTAGCCCAGGATGGCGCTGCCTCCATCGGAGGATGGTTCATTCCAGCTCAAAGTCATAGCGTCTTTATTGAAAGACGTAACGACAGGAATGCCTGGCTGCCCTGGCACATCAAATGGATAGGCAGCCACCACTGGATCAGAGACAATGCAGGGTCCAATGCCGTACCTGTTCTGGGCCTTGACACGGAACTGATACTCTGTTCCGGTGGTGAGGCGGGCTGCCTTGAATGTGGTGCGGATGACTGTAGCTGCCAGCTCCACCCAGGATGTACCAGTGGTCTCCCTCATCTCAACAATGTAGTTGTTGATGGGAACACCTCCATCATTCTCTGGTCCCTCCCAGGACATGAGAACATAATCACATGACACCTCCTCCAGCTTGATGGGCCCTGTGGGAGGCCCTGGAATGTCGTGGACCAGGACTGCGATGCTCTCAGTCACTGTACCCAGGATGTTCTTTCCAGTCATGGAATAGTGGCCTCCATCGGTCCTCTTGATTTCGCTGATATTGAGGATTGTCAATGTTGGTGTGGTTTCAATGTTGATTCTTTGTGTCTCCTTCAGTGCTGTGTCTCCCTTCTTCCAGGAAACCACAGGCCTGGGTTTACCGAGCACTGGGATCTCCACTTTGACACGGTCCCCAGCCTTGGCGATGACTGTCTTCTGGTAGACTCCACGCAGGTCAAAGGATGGGGGAGTAGTCTGCTCTTTGATCATAGCAGGCTTGCTCTCACGGGGGTCACTCCTGCCTGATGCATTGACTGCCATGATGCGGAAAGTATATTCTGCGCCCTCAGTCAGATCTGTGACAACGTAGTCTAGAGCCTTGATGGCGGCCACATGGACCCACTCGTCTGTATCCTTCTTCTGGGCCTCAATAGCATATCCTGTTATTAAGCTGCCACCATCATGCAGGGGCTTGGTCCATGCCAGGCTGGCACTGTCAGCTGTCACATCTGTGACATACAGGTTCTCAGGGGCAGAGGGGGCTTGGGACACCCTGATTGGCTCAGGAGTTTCAGCAGGCTCACCTACACCAAGGTCATTCTCAGCAGACACACGGAAATAGTAGTGAGCACCCTCCTCCAGGTCGGGGATCTTGAAGGAGCATTTCTGCCATGTGGTGCTCAGTACTGTGTAGGCCTTCTTGGTTGCCTCCCTCTTCTCAACGATGTAGTTGTGAATCTTGGATCCACCGTCAATGATGGGGATTTCCCACTGTAAGGTGATGCTGTTCTTGGTGATCTCTCTGGGTTTGAGGTTGACTGGGGGCCCTGGCGTGTCCAGAACTTTGACGTTAACAAAGCCAATCTTCTTTCCAGCAACATTCTCCAGACGTAGGTGGTATTTGCCAGCATCATATCTGGTGCAGTCAGGAATAACCAGCAGAGTATAGGACTCTGTGGTATCAATGTGTGCACGTGTTTTCAGGTTAGTGTCATCCTTGGTCCAGGTCACTTCAGGCACGGGACGGCCCTTGATGGGAACAAACATACGGATTGAGGCACGGCACCTGACCACCAGGGTTCTCCTCAGATCGGCATCCAGCTCAAAGTCTGGCAGTGTCTCCCGATCCACCAGATCAGTCACCTTCTCAACCTCAGCAGGCTCGCCAACTCCCTCCGAGTTCACAGCTCTGACTCTGAAGTGGTATTTGCCTCCCTTCTGAAGGTTACCGATGACATATTCAGTGCCTCTCAGAGGAATCTGTGTCTCTGTCTCCCAGTCGTCATGCCCATCTTTCTTGTACTCAACAATATATCCCTCTACGTTCAGGCCACCGTCATAGTGGGGTCGGCCCCAGGTAAAGGTGGCTGTGGTTCTTGTGGTGTCCAGAATTTTGGGGTTGGATGGAGGACCAGGTGGATCTGATGAACAGGGAAAAATAAGAAAAATAAAAAAGGAAATGCTTTGATTAGACATCAAGTTATTTGAGGCAGATGTTGTAAAGAATGTTCTTAGTCATTCAAGTTCATATGGGTTTTAAAAAATGATTGTTTTTGTATTTTTGGGTGAGACGTTTCTGTATATGTAGCTATTTTGTCATTCTGTTTTCAAATGTCATTAAGACTGTTTGAATTATTTGAGTGACAACTCCTGCTTTACTTACATACGATATCCTTGGTCATTACAGGGTGAGAAGGCTCACTGGGCTCCCCAAAACCAGCCTTGTTCTCAGCAGTTACTCTGAACTCGTACTCTACTCCTTCAGTCAGGCCCTGTACCTTGAAGCGCAGGTCAGGGACTGTCCTCTTACTGGCTCTCACCCATCTCATTCCTCTCCTCTCTTTCCTCTCTACACAATATCCTCTGATGTCACTTCCTCCGTCCATGGCTGGTCTCTTCCAGGAAATGGTGACAGAGTTCCTGCTGATGTTATCAATCTCTGGGGTTGAGGGTGGGCCTGGTGGGCCTGGTGGGAAAAACATACACAAACATAACAGGTCAGTTACACCTTGAGCTCAGATTCTGGACAATCTGATATATTAAAAATTGTGGCAAATATTGAATGAAATATATATATTTCTTTTTTAAAGGTTATTTTTGATTTATTCCTCTTTATTAGCTAGTTTACAGTGGATGAAAACAAGAAAGATGGGAGAAAGAGACAGGGATGACGTGTGACAATAGTCCCATTTTATCATACTTAACATACTATGAACTTACGGAAACTATCAACCATTTTAACTGGACCAGACTGGCTCGAGTCTCCGGTGCCATACTGGTTCACAGCAGACACTCTAAAGATGTACTCATTGCCCTTGATGAGTTTGCTGGCTACATATCTGCAGTCCATGACATTCTCGGCTAGCTTGGTCCAAAGTAGGCGGCTGGTCTCTCTCTTCTCCAGAGTGTAGGACTTAATGGAGCAGCCTCCATCCTCCTCTGGAGGAAGCCAGGTCAGGGTACACTTCTCAGCTGAAATGTTGCTGGCCTCAATGGGGCCTGGAGGTCCGGGGATATCCAGGACCTTCACCTTCACATGCTCTTCCTTGATGCCAAAGGGGTTGCTGGCAGTGATGGTGTACTCTCCTGTGTTCTTCCTACTGGCGTACTTGATAGCAAGGGTGGAGGAGGTGGGGGTGCTGGTGACAGTGACAACATCAGAGTTCTTGAACTCACGGCCTCCCTTAGACCAAACAGAAGTCGGGGGAGGTTTGCCCACAATCTTGGAGGCAGAGATCACAATTGTGTCTCCTGCCTTGACTGACACACCATCCTTCATCTCTGGGTTGATGGTGATGGTTGGGGGCTCTGTAGAGTACAGGAGGAGGAAATTAGTCACATTCTAATGTTATGTTAGTGGTTGGTGGCTTTGAACTAACTTGTTCAACAAAGAAGAAAAAACACACAGCCAAACCTTCACTTTTGACTGAATGATTAATCTCCTCTTTTATTGTATAAGACATTGTTTACATTATCACTGACATCAGCTTACCATACTCATCCTTGCAGGTGAGAAGCTCAGTAGGCTCTGAAGGAGCACTGATGGCCCCAGCAGCATTCTTGGCCCTGATCCTGAACTCATACTGAGCTCCTTCAGTCAGGTCAGTGACAGTGAAGGCACAGCCCTGGATGTTGACGTGGTTGGCCTTCATCCAGGCCTTGGTGCCAGCCTCCAGTTTCTCCACCATGTAGCCAGTCAGCTTGTGGCCACCATCGTACTTTGGAGGGGTCCACATCAAAGTGACCGTGCCCCTGGTAATGTTGATCACATCAGGCTTGCCAGGAGGATCTAAAAGAGAAAGACAAAGTAAATGGTTAAGAATGCATTGAAAAAAGATGGCAAAGAATGAAATAATCTCATATCTTAATTAAGATATGAATTATTAATTATATTTATTCTATATCTTATTCTAAACCATATGTATTCTAACAAAAGACAGAATTAAGACTAGATTATGCTTTATAATACTATGTCTTATAAAAAGTATGAATTCCATTCAAATATTTTGTATCACATTAATGTAATGAGAAATGTTCACAAAAAGAAGAATTCTTGACTAAACATATAATATCAATATAGCTCACAATATCTGATATCAAATGCACGTATAATTGCATTATAAGTAAAAAGAGAGAGATCATCAAAAGGAGTCAACTCACCAATAGGATCCAGGGCGACCACAGCATCAGTGACCCTGCTTGCCTTTCCCAGGCCAGCCACATTCATGGCCATCACTCTGAACTCATACTCTAAACCCTCTATCAGGCCAGTGACTCTGCACTCCTTCACTCTCAAAGGAGTCTTACTGGCCCGCTTCCACATGAGACTGTTCCTCTCCTTAAACTCCACATGATATCCTGGACAGCAGACAAAGCCAGTTGGTCATGTGACTCACATGTTTATTGTGAATTTTAATAATAAAATAAATATATACATATATATATATATATATATATATATATATAACTTTTCAAATCAATGTCATAAGAATAAATCCTTTTTCTACTGTTGCTATCTGTTTTTTACTGACATATTCGAACAACTGACAAATTGAAATGAATTAGAATCTGTTACCAGTAATTGGGGAGCCGCCAGTGTCCTTGGGATCAGCCCAGGTCAAGATGGCTGACTCATGGCGGATGCTCACTATCTCTGGAGGAGCAGGCGCCTCGGGCACATCTAGAGGAGGGAGAGGAAGGAGGGGCAGAGGGAGGGATAGAGGAACAGAAGAGAGAGAAAAAGAGGGAGAGGTCACACTCACCAAGGTACATTGAGCTGAAGTCTTCATGTGTAAACAAATGCCTGATCAAGCTTAATCTCAGCTTGATGAAGCACATGAGGTGGAACATTCATAGTGTTACAACAGACTCATAGACTACAAAGTAACAAAAAGTAGTTTTTTTTGTACAAAAGTACAAAAGATCTGTGTAATTGCCACAGGCCTAAATGTAAATACAATTTTAATTAACATCAGTTAGGAGTTTAATAACTTACTGAATGGATGCTTGGCGATGACTGGGTCTGACCTCAAATACTCTCCAACCCCATACTTGTTCTCAGCAAACACTCTGAAGATGTATTCCACTCCGTCATGGAGCCTGATCACCCTCATGGTGTTCTTCTGGATAGCAGAAGCCACAGTAGCCCACTTGTTGTCTGTGGTCCTCCTCTTTTCAACAATATAGTTGGACACATCAGCTCCGCCGTCGTCCTTGGGTGGTCCCCACTCCAGGGTGATGCCGTCGGCTGTGATCTCGTCGAACTTGATGGGTCCGGTGCAGATGCCCGGTTTGCCGACCACCTTGAGTTGGAACTTGCAGTCCTTGGATCCGGCGCTGTTCCTAACACTGATGGTGTATGTCTCAGCATCTCCTCTTTGGCAGTCTCTGATGAGTAGAGTGGTGATGCCCTGAGAGGCCTCCACACACATCCTGCCAGTGTCTCCCAGGGTGACGTCACCCTTCTTCCAGGTGGCGGTGGGGTAGGGCACACCAATGAGGGGGATGTTGATGCGCATGGTGCTGCCCTCCTTAGCCACATAGCACAGGTCATGCAGACCACTCAAATCGCAGTCAGGAAGCACTAGAATCCAAGGAAATACATGATAAAATATGTCACATTCTCAGGAGAAGCATGTAACAACTATAATGATCACCGTGTTTTTGTGAAACTTTCTGAATAATATGGATTGAATGGACAGTAATTTTTTTAGCCCTCTCTATTAATGATGGGTAGCTATGAACAGAGATGAGAACCCCTTTGGCCTAGAAAATATGATTTTCAAGCCATTCTATCACAAGGTTTGAGATTTTAAAACTCATGACCAAATCAGCTAGTTTTGATTGTAGTCTGAAGTCATCGAATTTGTGGCTTAAAAAAATACTTAGGTCCCAGTCATGCACCTGTGGATACAGAAGCATGATGGCATGGCATGACAATGTTGTCTTACCAATTTGGTCCTTGGCCAGGATGGTCAACTCAGTGGGGGGTCCTTCTCCAGACTCATTGAGGGCCTTGACTCTGAAGGAATACTCCTTGCCCTCTGTCAGTTCCCCAACGGTGTGGGAGGTGTTCTTGCTTTTCATCAGCTGCTTCCACTTGTCCTCTCCCTCACTTTGCTCCAGGATGTAGCCAGTGACAAGGCTGCCTCCGTCACTAATGGGCTTCTTCCAGCCCAGGATCACTGAGTCCTTGGTAATCTTCTGTGGTCTGAACTCTGTCACTGGGCCAGGATGCTCTGGGGGAGAGATGAGAGGATGTAGACTGGGGGAGTGATTGTATTGAACAATATTTGTTGTGTATATAATATTGACTGATTGGTTGAACTTATTAAACAATTCCATCACAGAATTAACAATAATAATAATAATAATAATAATTCTCATCACACCCTCAAACATAACACAAAATGTATTATTGTGTGTAAAGTATAAAAAAAACATCCATCCATCCATCCATCCATCCATCCATCCCTGACCTACCTGAGGCTCTGATGCCAGCAGTCTCACAGCCCTCTCCGATACCATAGGCATTCTCAGCCAACACTCTGAAGCAGTAGGCCTGTCCTCCCTCCAGGTTGGTGATCCTGAAGGAGGTCTTGTGGCATTCAGTGGACACGCAGGTCCAGGCCTTCCTCACCGCCAGACGCTTCTCCACGATGTAGCTCTTGACAGGACTACCGCCGTTAATCAGAGGGGCATCCCAGGTGATGCAGGCGTGGCTTCTGGAGGTCTCCTTGACAATCAGGTTCACTGGAGGTCCAGGAGTGTCTGGGAGGAGAAACAATATTGTTGGCTTAGATTCTGTTCTTTTCACTGAATTGGGACACAAAATATGTTGTAGACCTACATGACATAATAATGAAGTAATAAAATGTGTTTTTAGGATCATGGGACCAATGTTTTCAATCTGGGTCCTTGGGATGAAAAGGTTTAAGAATCCCTGGTTCAGCCAAAGGTGGTTCAATTGATATATTTTAGTAACTTTCTGCTAAATATTTTTTATAAATTATTTTGTATTTTATCAAAGATATTGCTTCTTATTTTCCTCATATTGTTTTTCATTGTTGAGCTTTGCTACAGATTTAACATGTATTTCACAATCCTCTTAATGAACAAAAATACAGATACAGTTTAACATCATGTGGTACTACATGTAGTCGTGTAACCCCTTTGCACAGAACATCTTACCAAGGACCTTGACAACGATGGTGTAGCTCTTGGAGCCACTGCTGTTCTCCAGGGACAGGACATATTTTCCAGCATCATATCTGTTGACATTTTCGATCATCAGCAGGGTGTCCCAGTCTGATGTCTTTATCAGCAGGCTCTGCCTCTCTTTCAGGTTGGCATCCACCTTGGTCCAAGTGACCTTGGGTGCTGGTCGTCCTCTCAGGGGAACGTAGAGTCTCATGGTGACTCCAGCTCTCAGCACCAAGGCCTTACGCAGGTCAGCGTCCAGCTCAGCCTCAGGAGCAACTGCAGGAGAGACAGCAGATCCATGGATTAATTATATCTGTGACAATCTTCAGCATATGTTGAGAGAAAAGTAACTACTTCAGCAACTAACTCACGAACTCATAAACAATTGCTAATTGATTCTTTACATGATTCAATTAATGATGTTATAAAATAAATACTTGATTTGGTTGATTCTACACATTCAAAGACAATTTATCAAAATCAGCCAATACAATACACAATAAATATGCATAAACAACAGGTGGGTAACATACTTAGGATGTCCTTGGCCATGTGGTTTCCGGGGACTTCGCTGGGCTCGCTGTATCCAATCTTGTTGACAGCGATGACTCTGAACTGGTACTCTGTGTTGTCCATCAGACCCGTCATCAGGAACTTGGTGGCCTGAAGCTTTTTGGGAACATTACACTTTGTCCAGTCCTCAGCCTCTGCTCTCTTACACTCCACCAGGTAGCCGATGATCTCACAACCCCCATCGTACGCTGGTTTGGTCCAGGTCAGACTGATGGAGCTCTTGGTAGAATCAACCACCTTGGGGAAGGCAGGTGGGCCGGGAGGATCTGGAAAAGTGGAGGAGAATTAAGGTGATCTCCATGCAATTCTTAAAATAAGAAAGCATGGTACATGGCATGTATGGAATATGTAGGAATATATTTCTTGAAACACAGACCACTGTCATGATGATAATGATAGACAAAAGGAAATAAGAGGTAATAATATAATACTACAAAAGGTTACATTTTCTGAAGAAAAATTGTGTGCTTGCTTTAGCTTAAAAATGTTTTATAAAAAAGTTGAATTAATTAGAAAGATAATGTGTTAAGAAGCAGTAGTAGCAGAAGTTGTAGTTGTAGTAGCAAAAGCAGAAATAATAGCAGAAATAGACATAGTAGTATCAGCAGTGGAAGCAGAAGTAATAGCAGCAGTAGACATAGTAGTAACAGCAGTAGAAGCAGCAGTACTAGCATAAGTAGTGAAAGCAAAAGTAATAGCAGCAGTATGAGTAGTAGTAGCATAAGTAAAAGCATAGGTAGAAGGATATAAAGTAAAAGCAGAATAGCAGCAGTAGAAGCAGAAGTAGTTATAGCAGTAGTAATAGCAGCAGTACTAGCAGAAGTAGTTATAGCAGGAGTGATAGCAGCTGTATAATGTGATGTATAATATGTCCATGTAGCTTTAAAACTGTAGGAATAGCGACAAGTTACAAAATGGAGAAGTTGAAATTTGCCACTAGAGTGGAGCACTGAACATTCTACATGTGTGTGAATGTGGAGCATGATGTTCAAACAAACTTTAATATTTCAATAAGTACACTACCGTTCAAAAGTTTGGGGTCACCCAGACAATTTCGTGTTTTCCATGAAAACTCACACTTTTATTTATCACGCAAAATGAATAAAAAATATAGTCAAGACATTGACAAGGTTAGAAATAATGATTTTTATTTGAAATAATAATTTTGTCCTTCAAACTTTGCTTTCATCAAAGAATGCTCCCTTTGCAGCAATTACAGCATTGCAGACCTTTGGCATTCTAGCTGTTAATTTGTTGAGGGAATCTGAAGAAATTTCACCCCACGCTTCCTGAAGCACCTCCCACAAGTTGGATTGGCTTGATGGGCACTTCTTGCGTACCATACGGTCAAGCTGCTCCCACAACAGCTCAATGGGGTTGAGATCTGGTGACTGCGCTGGCCACTCCATTACAGACAGAATACCAGCTGCCTGCTTCTTCCCGAAATAGTTCTTGCATAATTTGGAGGTGTGCTTTGGGTCATTGTCCTGTTGTAGGAGGAAATTGGCTCCAATCAAGCGCTGTCCACAGGGTATGGCATGGCGTTGCAAAATTGAGTGATAGCCTTCCTTATTCAAAATCCCTTTTATCTTGTACAAATCTCCTGCTTTACCAGCACCAAAGCACCCCCAAACCATCACATTACCTCCACCA
>OOFE01014694.1:12897-24870 GCA_900323365.1 Monocentris japonica | reverse complement strand
CCACAAGCCCTGCAGCAAGTTGTGCCAAAAAAAAAACAACAACTAATGGGTTGTTGCAAACTGCATCAGCTACAGAAAACGTTTTAATTTCTATGGATGCTCAAAAACCTAAAGTAAAGATAGCAGTTATTGTTTGAAAGAAATACACATTCATTTTGCTATAGAAGCACAAAATGTAAAAACAAAAAGTGACTTGTTTTACCCCAATCTGTGAAGAAGCTCTTGTGTAGCCAAAGTAAGCTAACTCAGTTACAATAAGTTGTATTGGTTTTCATCAGGATATAATTATTCTTTCAAGCTTGAGCACTTTTCCACAGACTTCCGCACACATAATTATCAATAGATAAGAGCAGTCCATCCAATATGACTTTGCAGTTCGGAACTCAGCGCCGTATTATCACGTTGCCTAAAAGCGAGTGTGCGGTGGTAATATTGGACCGATAATAGAATACTTTCCTAGCCTCTGACATGGAACAAATCAAAATGGTTTTTCGTCAGTTTTGTCAATTTGCGGTTTTCAGTGAAACGATGAATCCAACAGGATGTTTTTTACAGATCATCTCTTAATAGGACAAAGCTGTATCCTGGCTCTGGGTTTCTGGGGCCCTTTTGAAGACAGCTGAAGTAATGATTAGAAAGCAAAGTCCACATCTGAGATATATTTTCCAATACCAAAGCCATTACTGGAACCAGATGGGCAAGACGTTGGTCCGTTTGATACTTCCTGGTTTTTAACGAGCCTTTTTATTGACAAACCCGGTTCGATGTTTTATTGTTTTGTTGTTTAACCGTGTTGTACTCACATGATCGATTTCAATGCGAAAGAAATATTTACATTATACCGTTGAAAATGCGTTACCTACATCTGTGTGGAATGGAAATATAAGCTGGCAAACAGCTCTGAGCCCTTGTCAGTCTTGTTTTGATATCTCCATTGGATTCTGTACACATATGCATGTCGTTGCTGACATATCGAATGAAATGGCATGGGAAAATCATCTACGTTCAGCATGGAAACCACATCCATCAGCAACAATCTTTGTGAAAACAAATTATGAATTTGACAGTTGATTAGATGGTGTTGCCCTTTGGTTAAGAAAGCATTAAACTTCACTATCAGCATGAGCTGTTAATGATGTATATCTCAGGATTAGCATTTGCACACAACATACCAAGGTACCAATAGCCTGTGAAACCACAATGAACCTTTAAGGAATCACAAGATGTCAAGACAAGAATTTGGATTGTTTGAAAAGCATGGTCAGAGGAGCGGGAATAAAAACATGCATGCGTGAGAGATCCTTTCTTGAATATGGCAATTTGGCTCAACTGGGGAAAAATTGCAATCTGTTTGACATGATTGTCAAAGCTCAAGCCCTGTTTTGTTGTTACAGCACCAGACAATATGCACACACCACGAGCAAAGTGTAAAATGAAGGTTTACAGAATGATCGCAAGGTCCTTCCCAGATGCCAAGAGTGTGGAGGTAACTACAATGGGAGAATCAAGGTCTTCCTTATGCAAAAGATAACATATCTTAATACAGCCTATAGCATACATTAAGACTTTTACACACTGAAAAGCATGGGTCTGACTTTTTGACTTTTTGTATATAACTCTGCATGAGGACGATAATATCCATTTAGACCAATGTTGGTATTTTGCTAGGGCTTCACTTTTCTGAAAGCAGCTATGACTGTCTCAGTAATATGTTGGAGGCTGTAAAGGCAAATGAATGGAACATCCATAGTTTTTTGTTATGAAATGTAATGACCAAAAAATGAAAAATATATCAATACCATTAGATTACGCAAAATAATATTCCAGACACCATTTCTTTTTTCCATATTTATGTAAAATTTGTATGTACATGTAATAGGCAGCAATGCACTGCTGACATTCAAATCATGAAACAAAAATAGTGCTAAAATGGACCAGCAACACTGAGCAAAACAACCCAAAATACAGATTTGGAGTTCTTTGCACTTTGACATTTTTTGCACTTTTAATAATGTGAGACTACAAGCCGTTTTGGAATGAACGCCATTACTGATGGATAATGATTACTGCATCTAGACTGTATTTAGAAAGAAAAAAAAGTTTAAAAAAAATTTGGCCACATGTCAATTGGCAACATACATGACAAGAAATCAGAATCGGATATTAGTTCTGGTACAACTGGTCGTTGTTTTGTCCTGGACTGTTTGTTCAGTTGTTATATTGTTAATACATGTTATAACGTTACATATTGTAAAGAGCAGGCCTATACAGTATCTCATAACTGATGTGTATCATAGAGCTTCAGACTCTGACAAGCAGTTGGATGTGGATTGATAGTTATAATTTTTCAAGTAAAAAAAAGAAACATGTAAAAAAAAAAATCATTGAAATTAGGCAATTGAAAATGAAATGATCAAAATTAGCGGTAGTGCAGTCATTAATTTGACAAAACAGTCAGGTCACGGAAGCACTCTATTCTCAATAAGTTATTCAACAATTACCCTATCTGAAGCTGCTCTCTACAGTGTGGCTTTTAAAGCTAAAAATACCAGCAATTGTCAATCCTGTCGTCCTATCATTGATTCTATGATCTATTATTATATGATCAGAGCCAGAGAAACCTCCATGATTTCAACAAAATCCACTGACCTGTCTAGGATCTCTCTGCAGCACATTCTGGAAGTGTGTAACACAAGTATCTACATATATATATATAGTGGAAATGATTTCAGCGAGGAAGGGCTTTTGCTGCAATGTCCTTTTCTTAAGAATAAAAAAAAATGGAAACCCAACCCTATAAACCGAGGTGTCGTCAATCACCATGTTCAGCTAGAAATGGACAATGGAGATTTCAAAGTATATCTGTAAATATACAAAGATATATAGCTATATAAACAGAACAATAGAAAGCAAAATTTGGGGTTTTATGGTTGTGCAAGTTCTTATGTAGGATGAGATGCAAGCAAAAGGGGGAGGTCATATTATTTGAAGACGTTCTCGAAGACAGGACATTTGTGGGTCTTGAGTTTCTTGATGGCCTTTTTGAACTCTTTGCTGGACTTCTCCCACTTGTGGATGCCCGTGAGGAGGTACTGCTTATCCACCTTGCGGCCCATGATTAGATACTGGCTTTCCAGGTTGTCCAGCTGGTGGCAGGGGCAGTCCGCACCATTCTTCAAGTACAACACCAGCTTCTTCAAGTCCTTCTTCTTCAGGTTCCCCTCTTTCAACATCTTCTTCCTCTTCTGCAGGATCACCTTGCGGTCCATGTTTTCTCGCTTTACCTCCTTGATTTTGGTCCTGAAAGCTGCAATAAGAAAAAAAAGGAAGGTGTTAAAACAAAAACGCATGCCTTCATGCCTAACAGTGCATGGCTTTTTGTACAAAATGGTCAGTCTAAGCACATTGTTGCTGCCAAGGAGCGGTGGTTAATATTTCATGAGTACAAAAATGCCAGTCATGTGCTGCAATCCCTCTGTGTAGCATGCTAGAAATGACAGAAAGACTGGGTTGCTAAAGGGTATCAGTGGCAAATCAGCACATCTCTCCAGGGAAGAGAAAGTATGCTAATGTATTTCTCTGAGGGCTTGAGGGGGGAGAGGGATTATAGAGAAAAATCCTGTCATTGGTGTGATCAGTGAAGGTACTGTATACTGGTATGGAAAAACAATCCATCTGTATTCTCCTTTTACTGGAATGTTTCTTTACTTTTGTTCATTCAGCAAATGGTTTGCTGAGCATGCATGCGCTTTTGCAGAACCTCCCTGCTTTGCATTCATTCAGTTAAACACATTCACTCCTGGGAACTGCAAGTGTTAACATTGGAGCCTGCTATCACTCAACATAGTGTATGCTAAAGTTGTTAGTATGGAGCCTATTATCACTCAACATAGTGTATGCTAAAGTTGTTAGTATGGAGCCTACTATCACTCAACATAATGTATGCTAAAGTGTTAGCATGGAGCCTACTATCACTCAACATAATGTATGCTAAAGTGTTAGCATGGAGCCTGCTATCACTCAACATAGTGTATGCTAAAGTTGTTAGTATGGAGCCTATTATCACTCAACATAGTGTATGCTAAAGTTGTTAGTATGGAGCCTACTATCACTCAACATAATGTATGCTAAAGTGTTAGCATGGAGCCTACTATCACTCAACATAATGTATGCTAAAGTGTTAGCATGGAGCCTACTATCACTCAACATAATGTATGCTAAAGTGTTAGCATGGAGCCTACTATCACTCAACATAGTGTATGGTAAAGTGTTAGCATGGAGTCAAGTGTCACTCAACTTAATGTATGCTAAGGACCACAGTATGAGTATTTGACTGTTGCTTACACTCAATCTATGAGACTGATGACTTGATAGAAATTCATCGTGCCACTGTTGACTGAAAATGTATTAGTGTCTCTCACCATTGCAAATCTCTTCCTGACAAATATTTGGATAAGGGATGTAGATGTACCGAGACGGATATTGAGTATCAGGAAAATACCTAAATATAATCTGGTATCTGTATCACTTCCCTGATACTGAAGCCTGATACCAAGAGTCATGTGTATTATAAAAAATAAAACAAATTAAAAAAAATTAAAGTGAATTAAAGTGCCTTGATTTTCTGCCTTTTTCACACATAAAACATTAGATCTGTCTAATGAAGAAAAATAGATACATTATTAAGTCTAGCGATCCAAAACTAATGGTCTAAGGCTATATTATTTTTATAAAGTAATGTATCTGGCCGGTACTTAATATCAGTATATGTAGTGCAAAAGTGGTATCGGTTCACCACTAGTCTGGATAACACCATTTCCTTGCTGTTTTTTTTTATCTTACACTAAACTCTATTTAACCTTCTAATCTCTCTGTTTCCTCCAGCTCCAGCTTTTGAAACGGAGCACTAGTCATCCTCTGGTGGTCCAAATTTTCATGCGCCTCCACATATTGCGCCTCCACGTTTTCCACTGACACATAACGTGTGTGCGGCACAGATGACCCGGTGACATGATTTAACGTCAGAAAAAAAAAAACGTGGCGCGCTATGTCAGATCTAATTCATTAAGCTCACGTCGAGATAAAGTGCCGAGCAACGTCAAAGATCAAGTCTTGTGACCTACGATGCAAGGCACGCCCTCGTTGTTGAACATGACTTCTCTTCGCATTGAGATCTGAACCGATAAACCGTCACCTATTTTTCATAGATTTCACAAGTCCGTACAGCCGGAAGGTAAACACATGGTCTCTGTTGACTCACTTCTTGCAGTAGAACCTGCATGAAAGAAACTGCTCTAGGTTTCATCGCCCTTGGATCTTCCCCATTGCCAATTTAAGTGTTAGAAAAGAAAAGTCCTGCTTTTCCCAGATTTAACAGTGCACATGGTAGGGATTAAGACTTTTATCCTCTGTCTCTAGTCCCTGAAGAAAATCTCTATGAGGAGGCTTAGTGTTCAGTGAAATCAAAATGGGCAGCGTTCATAATTAGTGAGTCATAAAAGAGAGCGCCTAGCCCACCACTGAAAGGGTTTCATCTTTATAAATCCTCCATCCTCGATAATCCTTCGACTCCGTATTGAACTTTCTTTGCACCTCGTGTTGTTTGAGTGCTTAATCTCCTTAGCCAATAGTATACAGTAACCATTTACACCGTATAACTGAACTATTTAGGAGGGAAAAAATGTCCTAACTTGTTCATTACTCTTAGTCAAATGGTTTCTGGGACTGTGTTTAGAAAACTAGCCACCCAATACTATAATCTGAGTACAGGCATTCTGAAATGACTATTTTCACTTCAGCAAAAGCCAAACATGAAAATCCATCCAGTAGGTGGTCCTCAGTGGTGCTGCTGTGTCTGGCACTGTCCCTTTGCACTGCATGTGAGGTCCTGTTGTCCTTGTGTCCTTGTCAATGTGTATCAATATGTACTGTCAAAGCCTGTAAACTGTGTATCTTTCTGCAACCAATGTCACCAAGGCAAATGTATTGAAATGGGTCCGGACTCTAATTCAAGTCAAAAACCAGGCCAATCAGGATCTCAGAAAAGTGAGGGGACATCTTAACCATCAAAGTTGATTTTTAGGTTGTTGTTTTGCAAAAGTAGACATTTTCCCCAAAAATATCCCCATTGCTTGTAGAATTTTGATTCATAAATGTAATCCCACATTTCTTCAGATGTTTGAGAAAGAGTCACATGGACAGCCCTTTTCCCATGCCTATTTTAAACCTCTAGAATGAAAAATGAAAATGAAAAATGGATTCAGAGGTTAATGACAGTACGTTAACACGACGTACATTTGAAAAATGACTTCTTCTGCAAAACAGCATCCTAAACGTCAGTTTCGGGGGAAATCCCCGGTTCTCTGAGAGATCAGGGAGTGTCTTAGTTATCATCAAAGGAATTACACTATACTAAGACCTGGTACTGTTACCAATGACCTCTGCATAAAGTAAAACTCTGTTGTATGGACTTGAAAACACACAACCAACTCTCAAGAAACTTTTTGTGCAACATCTCTGCCAGATTGTGTTACATCCAACCACCTATAATCAAAAGCTGTCTTGGTCTCATGGGAAAGTCAAATGTGCTTGTGTAATTGGAGGGAGGCAATTATCCAGGACTTCAAACAATAGACACATTATTATTAGAAAAAAACCAAAAAACTTCACACTTAACTCCTAACCTAACCGAGAACAGACCTTTTGCAATAAGATGCTTCCAGGAACTGGGCTTTTCAGTGGACAAAAATGCTCCTTCGCTGCCAGAGCGAGGATATTTTACACATGATTGGTCAACACAGATTAATTAAGACCTCAATGCAAGTAACCTATTCCTGCCCCTAGGTTTTTAGATAACCATGAAGTTTGTCTGGTTAGTCGGCACATTGTTTATGTTCTACGTGATAAGAGCCAAAAGGATGGTTAATTTAACGCCTGCGCTTCTATCAGTCCACACCCGTCAGAGGTAATTTAACATGTTTCGATAGTTTTGGCTGCCCCAGAGCCATATCAGCCCCTATGAGTGTTAAAACAACACAGCAATCAGCACTTGTCAGCTCCAAATAATTGTCGCTGAAAAATCAACAAGTATTAACGCCGGTTAAATTGGACAAATTAACTGGGCTAGGTTTACTGTGTGTTCTCTATACAAAACACAAGACAGGCCCGTCTGCCGCTGCTGTGGCCGTGCATTCTCAGTTCAGTCAAAACTAGCATAATGAAATCACGATGATGGCAGTGCCTTGATCTTTTAACCCTTACGCTATACGTCAACGGCTGTCAGAGATATTTATAGTGCCGGTTTTCTCTTCGGACTAAATCTAAAAGTCCGTGGGCCAGCTGATGGAGTCTTTAAAAAAATCCAAATCTTTAGCCAAGCTTATGCAGCAAAACCATTGATTTATAACCAAGCTTATGCAGCATAACCACTCATTTCAATGCGATGTTTCCTGCATTCCAGGCCTGTCCCTCCTCGGCTCAAACCGGCAACATCAGCAGCGCGGCGCCCCGTACAGCAGTGATTGTCAGCGCCGATACTTAGGCTTCCTGGATATCCTTACGTGTCAAGGGTTAAAGAATTTATGACAAGGAAGCAAAACAACATCTGTCTTAATCAGAGATGAAACAAGTCAATAATGTGCCACTCTCCTCTTGGCAAACCAGGATGCGGACCGAAGGGCAAGTCCCGTCACCGCAGCATAAACAACCAGGCAATTCGTTAAATAAATATAACTTTAAAGTTTTCCCGAGAAGTGGAAGAATGTCTGTTTCCAATGCATGGCAACTGGAATTCAACTTTTTAGACCAGCTGGCAAATCAGACATTATGTACAACATCCTTGCTCATATCACTGAAATGAACATGTACGTTACATTCCCACCATGGCCCCGATATAAAACTTTTCCATGACTTTCCATAATTAAGTCAGGGTGCTTCCATGATCTAAAAATGTTATTCCTTCCTGGTTTGTTTTGTTGTTTTTCTAAAGGGCTGAACAGTCTGGTTTCCACTCCAGTTGGCTGAAAACCACCATCTAATGCAATAAATGTGTGAAACAAGTTGGAAAATACATTCTGCTATATTCCTGTAAAGCCACCCATTTGTAGAATTCCCTGTCATGTCCTGACTTCCCTCAGAGAATTTATCAAATTCCTTGACTTTCCCAGTTGGAATACACCTCTCAAAATTCCATGATATTCCAGAAATTCCACGACCAGTGTGAACTCCCACGAAACTCATTCGCAACCCTTGATAAAACTGCAAAAATGTCTTTTCATCCATCAGCAGCGGGATTGTTGTACCACAATGTGTTTCCCCTTACAGTTTGTCTTCGCCTCGATGTCACGCCAAGGACGAAAGGAACAAAATCATTTCAGTGTTTGTGGATTGTTTTCCTGTCACTGCCTTTTCAAACAATGAAACATTAAAAAAAAATCATGGGATTGCAAAGAATGAAAGTAACCTACCTAGTTGTCTCATAATGAACGGAGGTTCATGTTTGTAATCTTATTATTTCAAATCACAAGCATCCATTGATTCTATAAGTTGTCGGGCTATACGTTATGTTATTTCCCCCAAGGTACTTTCCTTGTGCAGTGGCAAAAAAAACACAACAAACACCGAGGACAAAATGAGGACACACCCTTTATCTAGGGGATGCACATTTTGGCACAACAAGCAGTATGTGTACGTTGTGTCCGCACGCTGACTATGTGCTCACTAACCAATACAGGTTTGGGGTCAACTTGAAATGGATTTTCCCATCTTTAAACTCCCAAAATTTAAAAACGTATTTCTCCCAAATGTTGACCTATGATATATGGAACAAAAAATAAATAAATAAAATGAATGTTGCGTCATTAACTACTATATTTAGAAATGAGTTGAAAGTGAATGGTCTCTCAACCGCGCACCAACGGGAATAGACTGAAGGCAGTCCGAAACGACAGACGGGCCAGACAGTAGAACAAACATCCGACTTTACTGCTGCGAGGACCTGCCACATAAAGACTTTAGTGCCACTTTCAATGACCCCAATTCATTAGCTACAGAATAATAGCCTTTAACAAGCCAGACAGACTGTGGCTTCAACTCAGGGGTTAAAAACTCTCCTCTCCTTTAATCTTACTTATACACAAAAAACAGCTTGACTGAATTCATGAAAAGCAAATTTCAAAGAACAACTCTATATGTCCATCACAGGCCCCCGTAGCTTAACTGGAATGGCCATGTATGATCATATAAGCAGGAAAAAGGGCAGTTGCTTTACCATCTTCGAGCATGTTTATGTAAAGACTTCACACTGTTTAAAAGACTGAAGATGAAAGAGACAAGTGATGCACATTCATGCTACTGTTTATGATATTTTCGGTGTACCGCGATATGCTGTGATAGCGAGCATTGGCCAACGCCATTCAGAGGCATGTCGAGGCATAACGGAGTGAGCTGTGTGTATTTGCGTGTTGTGTATGTGTGTTGGCACAGTTGGCGTCGGGAGAGGATGCTTACCGAACTCACTGGCACACATGTGCTCCAGCATAGTGTCTGTTTTCATTTCATTGTCACATGGAGGGCAGATGGGAGAGTAACCTGTGGAGGGAAAAAAAAAAAAAAGCACACACACAGCTATGAAGTCATCAGCACAGACAGAAAAGCGGCAAACATGGCAAATGTAAAGCTAAAGCAATTCAACTGTGCCTGCTTTCTGCACGGAAAAAGCAAATCTGGGATTGAATTTTTCACATTCTTCATCACGGATGTTGCAAGAAAAGGCAGCAAAACCGAGATTCCCCATCAGAAATGAAACAGCGTTAAATGGAGATCCTAAAAAAAAAAAATCACATCCCTGCACTCGGATTCCAATTTCAAATGATTAATCCTGTAAGTGGGACATCATTCTCGCAATACACACCCATCCCTGAGTGGAAAGATACTATCTAGTGTCTTGGATGTAAAACTCTTGCTTCTCTCTCTTCTCTCTTGGGTTGGTCAATGCTCCGATGACCTGACCTCACTGAGGAATGTCCTCAACTTTTATAGCCAGCTGTAACTAAGAGCTGCAATAAACACTCCTGCCTGCTATCTGTTACATTTAGAGAGATAGGGGCTTCCAACGTTTTCAACCCAGCGGTCATTGTGACTGATCTTTCCACTCCGACGACCTCAGGCGAAGGTATAAGATGTCTAGGAGTGGGAGAAATACATTTCCCTTTTTTTCAGCAAACGCATTTGTGCACACAGACATTGCAAATCTGCTATTCAATGTTTCCTGAAATCTAATTTAGTCCCTCGGCCTCTGCAAGCAGAAAGGGGAGTGTTAGAAGTGTTGAAGGAAAACAGGGACCTATCTATGGTAATGATACACAATCCAAGTTGAAAGGAATGCTATGACATTCCAACTCCAGTAATAGCCGACTCTATAGATCAAAAGCCGACTATAGACAAAAAGCCAAAAATGTGTTTTTGCCAAAAAGTAATTTGGTCTAGAGGCATATCTGTGAATATTTCATCAATGTGATTTTTCTATTTTTTCTTTTATACTTACCGCAAATGATTGCCGCTTGCCAAACGGCTTACTTTCCAAACAAACTAGGATGCTGGGATAGTATACTAGGATAACAAAGTCCTGCAGCATTTCATTTGTGTGAGATGGATTTCATCATGTCTGAATAGTATGTGCGGCGGGCAAAACAAAAGCAAATACGTTGCTTTCTCTCCATTACCCCTGTTCTGCTGTGGCCGCCAGTTGTCCATTACATGTGTTTGACAAAAGCTTGTGAAAGTAACACCCAGGTGTAAAGGGCTTGTGAAAACAGACACTGTTTACAGAGTCACAGGGTCCCTTTTACCATTTTGACTTGTTTCTCCTTTAAATCAATTATCACCAGCCCGCATTCAGCACTAAGCACTGTTAGCTGACTTCTATTAACATCCATTAAGGAGAATAGGGAAGGAAATTAGGCTTTTTTCCTGTCCATCATTGTGGAGCTCCCCACCCCCCTGCCAAAATGGAGAGATAACTGGTGAATCATCGCTTCCATACCATTGGCAAGGAATGTTCAGAATGGAGCAGAAAAAGACTAAAAAAGGCATTGACGCTCGGCAGGCTGAGCTAGCCTCCACCTTCGGGCGGCTAAAACAAGCCCGGCTCTGTGTCCCGCTGGGCCGGGGCAAACGCTCCATTTATTTATCACCAGCGCTGACAACACATGATAACAGGTGACGTCTGGAGACCATGGAGCCCTGTGTGGTCCCGCAACCCAGAAAGGGAGTCTTTCTCAGAAAACTGGGCCCCAGTCCACACCACCATGTCAGTCAATACACTCCTATCCACCTCCACCACCACCCCCTCCGCCCTAAATGCTCTGGACATGTCCTACTCCGCCTCAGATACAGAAAGCACTGTGTCATTGAGGGAGGCTGCGAGATCCACAGTCCCCCCATTTATGTTCAAAATGCTACGTTAAAATGTCTTGCGGTGCATTTACAGTTTCAGATTGAAATATAAGTAAGTTGATGATGTGACGGTGGAAATTCCCCCTTTGATTTATGGGTAATGTGAATGAGCCGGTTGTATTTCCCCTTTGCCTGGCATACACCTCACCTGGGTAACAGCACTGGCTTTCCTAGGAGACACCGACAACTGGCAGGGACGCTGATATAGCTCAAAAAAAAAAACGCTTGGGCAAGAAATGTGGTTTCGAATAAAAAAAACAATTTTGAATTCCCCAAACTTTATCTTCCCCGGGAATGTTGTTTTTGTGCATTTTTCAGAGTTTCCATGGTATTTGTCAATTTGGCTTGTTTGGTTCGAATTTGGTTTTCTGGACTATGTTACATTTGTCCCCTGATGCTGCACGAGTTGCTTGAAAACTGCTTGACTCAGGCTTTGCTTCATACCAGACATAGACATAGAGTCCCAACAGGTTAAGGTTTACTGAATCTGCAGCCAAGGAGCCATTAGTGATAGATGAT